>CATIWO010848584.1:0-25489 GCA_949673435.1 Macaranga tanarius | reverse complement strand
TATATATATATATATATATATATATATATATATATATATATGTATAGATATATGCCATGCACATACATTGCTTACCACACATCTCATTCATACATATGAGTGAAACATTTGATCAATTATAAATGTAATAGCAAGAAATATTTGCTTGAATTTCAGCCTATAACAGACAACTGGCGGTCGCCAGTGCCTGGAGGTAGGCAATAGAGACTGGCGATCGCCAGTGCCTGGAGGTAGCCCCTCCCCAATTTCAGTATATGAATGCTTAAACTTTCCTACTTGCATTGCACACACAAAACATGCCTCTTGAACAATGCTTTTCACATATATTGCATAACTTGTTCATACAAATAACATACAAAAGGTTAACATAAATACAACCATATACGTGAGCTTCACACTTCAAATCTTGTATGCACATTACATAGTGCAATTCTAACACAATACTTCATATAACCAAAGTGTTCATAACATCAACAAAAATACAAATGGTGCATGATAATGAGGATGGAGGATGATTTCACCAAGCATACCTTGAGCCCTTCTAAGATTACTATCTATGCATGCTTCAAGCTTTGACTAACTATTTCCTGAAAAATAGTTGCAAAGGGTTGAGCTTGTGACTCAATAAGCAATTACTAATATAACTATACACATATCACTTCTCAAGAACCAATTAAGCAGACAATATAATAAAGGTTTAATATTCAAGATTAAAACATGAATTATAATATTAATTCCAATACATGCCAATTATTTATAGAAATCATGTAGAACATATACAGAAAATATACAAATCATATACCAAACATATACACAAGGTATACGAGATTAACTTACTCTTCTCAACATTTCTAAAATATCTCAATTAGTACATATCACAACTAAATAGAATAACAATTATATATAGTCACATAAAACTAGAACTCATTCATTCATATCACAACATCATGGTTTGGTATCCAGCCGGAACTACCTCATAATCATATTTCTCACAAGTGGTCATATACTGAGACTATCCGCTTGGCTCAGTCCCAATTCTCACATTCTCACATAAATTATTGGGTAGCTATTCGCCCGAATCAGCTTGCCCATCTCACAATTCATATTTTCACATGTGACCACTACTTAGACTATCTGCTTGGCTCAGTCCCAGATTTCACAATCAGTGGAGGCTATTCGCCCGGCTCAGCCCTACTATCACACATATTCCTCACCATCATTCAATCAATCCACATAAATATGCACAATTAACATTTCAACAATCATAAATCACTTCACACCATATTCAATCAATCCATTCAATCACAATTCAACATTTTCATAATCTGTATACCTCATTTCATACCACATCACATAACTTGCCCAATTCATATATAGCAACATAATTCTTATATTTAAGAGAATCAATATATATACATTATATTCATAATTACTTACCAAAGGGCACTCAACTCTTAAATGAAAAAGAGCTTCTCCTAGTGAGTAGTGTCTCCAATATCCTTACCAACCCCTACACATATTCATACATCAATTTCACTTAACTATGTTGACGTTCAAAGTTTAATGTATCCCAATAATGCACAGACAAGTCCAAAGACCATGAAAATTCTACAAAAGCTAGCAATATGAGCCTACTACCAATTCTAATTAGAATTACTCAATTCTGGCATGTACAAAATCATTTCTAAATTTTTTACTAAAATTGGGAAAAACAGAGCCACAAGGGTGAGGAAGAAAATGTTAGGCCCTTCTAGACAATCTTAACGGTAAGTTCAACTCAAGCTCAAAACACAAACGTTGTAAAGAATTCTCTAAAGGTTCCAGAGAATCTAACCTTGCTCAGTTTATAGCTCTACAACTCCAGCTATGGCAAAAATACTAGGACTAATGAAACATGAAAACAGAACCCGAATTCACATCAAACCAAACCTAACTTCAATTAACCAAAAATACATGCATAGCTTACCAAATGATGCTCCAATGGCTAATGGATCTCCTATAGCTTTCTAAAATGATTGCTAGACGAGTAGAGCAAGATCAAAATCTCCCAAAGCTAAATAAAAATCACTCTTCTCCTTCCTAATGAAATTCTCTACACACTCTACAAATATACACCCATACACACACACAACCAATCACAAATTACCAAGTATAGCCTAAGGTGTTCCCTAAATTAAATGTTATAATCATAACAAAGAATAAAATAATAAGAAGTTAGATAATTATGAACAATTATCTCCATAATATCCATTCACTCCCTTAATGAAATAGGATTATTACATAATAATCCATAACTTTCTATTGTCACAAATTAGTCCTAACTTTCCTTACAAATAGGTCTCTCTCACTTACATATAATCCATAACTCTACTCTTATATGTTATGGATGGTATAATGCATGAATGATGCATATAAGGTACGGGTGTTACTGTGTGAATATCAAATTTGCTCTCAAATGTGCAAATAGAGTTGTGTTGGTTGTCTCTACACTCTCCACTAACTATCGACATAAACAATATGACAATGGCTTGAGTATCTCATACTCAAGCCACATGCATTGCCATAGCTTGAGTATCTCATACTCAAGCCACATGCATTTCTATAGCTTGAGGGTCTCGCACTTAAACTACATGCATTTGATAGATTGAGTATCTTATACTCAATCTATATGCATGGCTTTGCTTTTCAAGTGGGTGGGTAGTGTTTAGTTACATGAATAACCTTAACCTTGATATTATTAACACTTAATGGATATGGGCTAAAGTTATGGCTATTTAGGCTTCTCTATACTTAGAGAAGGCCCACTCTATACCAATAAATAACTTATGGGCTAATTTAAACTCTTTAAATAAAAGCTCATGCATAAGTCCATGTCAAGTCCATCTTTATCAATGTACAAGGTCCATCTCATGGCCCATATAGAAATACATTAGGAGGCAAAAATTAATTTAGTCCTTGAACTTAATATCACGTATTAAATCAAGTCCAAATTAATATTTATTTAATTTCAATTAAGTCCCAATCTTAGAATTTAGATTTTAGGATATGCTAGATCCCCGCATATGTGCAAATCCAATTTAATTAATTTAATTAATTAATTAAACTCTTTAATTAATAATCAAATTAATATTAATCTTCACAAGTGCAACCCTTGTGTGTGTGACTTACTAGGTTCAAGTCTCAATAGCAATGGGAAATAATATTAATACTTAATATCATGGAAACACCTTTTTATACTAAATGTGAAAATCCTAATTAATCACATTTAGATCCCATATGTTATGAATGACCCCTAACATGGATATCACGACTACCCAATTAGAAATGAATGTTATATGTAGATCCACAAGAACCACAGAACACAATTACCGTGCACTAAATGTCCCTTTATTATAAGATCTCGATATTAGTTAGAGTCACGGTTTAGTCAAACTCTAATTGCCTCAATCATATGACCTCATCTTAAATTCAATTCTCGATAAAATATGACTTCTACTAGAAACTCTTTCTAGCACCGAAACTCTTTTCGAGTAAGTCAAGTTTGACCTGACCAGGTACTTATTCATCAAGAATAACTTAGATAGCATAGGATCGTATTTTGGTTCACTTCATGTAATGAATTCCATCTTGGCTGATCACTCATCTCTACATATAACCAACTAGAGCCACCACATGCCATATACCCATGCGTGGCTAGCACAAGTATATAAGCGGTAACAAACTCTAACCAACCATATGTGGATGACCGTGTCGCCTCAGGTCAAAGGACTATATGCACCATTATGTCTAAGATTGTGATTGTTGACTAAAGTGAATATCCATGCAATCACAAATATTACGTCATTGTTCGATCCACCCATAACATGAGTATCCAAGCATCTATTTTGATATCTCATATCAAGTAGCATGAGACTCACTACCTTCCACTATCGATATCACATACCGATCAAGGAAAATAGACAGAGGGGATAGTCTTGGGATTAATACTACCCATATATTAATCCAATGACTATGAACATTTATAGTACATGCACTAAATAAGTTTGTCACTCATATTATCAACTCTTGATAATAAACTTATCTAACATTATACTAAGGGTAAATATTCAAATAAATAAACATTTTAATCTAAATGAATATTTTATTGTTATAGGGGTAAATATACAATGTCGGTTTACAATAATGGCTCTAGGGCACATCTACACTAACATTTATGTAAAAATATTAGTTTATAAGATTAAAAATAAATAAATGATTGTTGATATATGATATGAAAAGCAAAAATTTAAATCTCACGTACACTTGAAATAATGAATTACATATTATAAGATTATTTTTTAAAATTTCTAATTTTTAAAACAATTATAAATTTTTTTAAAAAAAATTCTAATGAGCTGACTATTTAGTTCCTTTTTCATCCATGTGATATTACTTTTCACGCCATTTTTTCTCATAACGTATTTGTATGAATCAAAAGTAGCCAACAAAATCGCAAGGTACAATTGTTAGGTAATTCTTTTAAGATACATGTCGATAGAAAAAAAATTATACAAGTGTATCAAACGTTATATAGGAAAAAACCCGATTAACTCCTACTAAAAAATAACTAGATCAATTTCATTATTATTGAAAACATTAATTATTAATTAATGACATATTTGAATATAATCTCAATTTTAATCAAAAATTACAATGAACTCCAATAAATTCAATTACATATTTTTATTTATGTAAAACTAGAATTATAGTAAATAATAATAAATTCTACTTGAATTGATTTAGGTAGAATAATATTATAATTTTTGTAATTTTCATCTCTTTTTGTAATGCAATATGAATAATTTTTGAATTGCAACAATAATTTTAATACTTGTAAAAACACTTTTAATGAATTAAATAATTATGTATGTAAAAAAATAATTAAATATTTAGATGAATAAAAAATTACAAGTAAACCTCATAATTATAACTATAATTCTATAAGATTATAAATTGATGTAATAAAATAAAAAATAAGAGTAAAAAATTTGAATAGCATTCAGTTTACCATATAAATAAATGGTGCACCAAAAATGAAATAAACCCATAGCAATATGTGACAACAAAAAAAAATAGAAAACAATAAAAGAAAATCAAATAAATGTCATTAATAAAAAAATTGAGATCAGTGCCAATTAAATAACATATAAAATCATATCAAATGTCATTCATAAAAATAAATTAGATCGATTTCTTTATATTAAAAATATTTATTAATAAATTTACATGAATAGGGTCTCAACTTTAAACAAAAATTACTATAATTATAATAAATTAATGATAAATCTTAATGAAATTTATTTAAATAGAAAAAAATTACAATAACTTATTAATAAACTATAATGAAATTGTTTTAAGTAGAATAAGAATAAGAATTATAATAACCCTAATAAACTCGAATCTATTTTTGTGAACAACTGGTCTTTCATTACTAACAGCCTACAGGATAAGGATACAAAGATCAATACATCCTATTACTATATTATCTAGTTTAAGGTACTTTACAAATGTGGATAAAAATCATCTTAAAAATACACAATATCACAAAAAGTAGGCTTGAATGCAAGAGAACTTAGTTCTTTTTTTTTTTTTTTTTTTTTGACAAACTTAAGTTGTTTGCTAATGGCTTGGCTTTTGGGTGCACTCAGGAATTGGTTAAGCTGCAAACTTGAGATTGAAAACCAGACTCCTTAGTAAATAAAGTTTTATCCTCTGGGTTGTCTTGTGCTCATAAATATTCCTTGTGCTATTATTTCTCAATCCAACTCCCAAGAGATTATCACCACCAGCAAGTGAAAGATTTTGAAGTAAAAAGGTAACTTGAACCGATGAAAACTCATCAGTACTTGTCTTATTGTAGACCTACTTATCCCTAATGTTTGAGAAAGGTCTTTTTTACCCCTCATTGGAGCCAGAATTTTGGAGCTGTAGCGATGAAGGAGTGGTAAGATAACTATTTTTTAAGGCAATTTCCAACTTCATTTTACCATGATATCTCTTGCTTTGATGATGCTCTTCTGCTCGAACTCATAATTTTGAACCATAACTTAACTTTCGCTTTAAAAATTCATTAGAATCCATTAAGTGTTGGAACTTTAGGTAACATTATATTATGTGGCCTACCAAGCCATATAGGAAATAAAATGCAAATGGTTGTTCATACTTAAACGCCACCCAAGTTTTCTTCCCTTCAGCTTAGAATAGAGCACCTATAGGAATAGACTTTGATAAATTAAACATCACTCTAATTCATAAGGTGGATTCATTTCCCTACACGCTTAATAGTGCATGGTTTATTTTCAGAACATCTACAAACACTTCCTTGATGGTAGGTTCAAATCTTGGGTATTTTATCATGCATGGTTGGGGATAGACTAACTACTTACACCTAAAAGCTTTCAGTGTTAAAACTGATTTTTTAAATAGATAGAGAATCAAGAAGCTCTTTTAGAACCAACAAGCTATTAAATAATATCCAAGGACCCTGGTTGAGCATTTGCTTTTTGTCTTCCTCTTTCTCAAAGGGCAGTAAGAACATGTTCTTTTCCCTAAGATCATATACTTAAACCTTTCCTTCATTATTCCATTGCCTCTGAAATTACTAGAGAACTTGACTAATGGTGAAATATCTTTCACTAATTACCTTTCCAGCCAAATGAAAAGGACTGATTAAGGGTTGGAGGGGATTCATTATGAGTTAAGTTTAGTAATATATACTTGTAGCTATGAGGGGGAGAATAAAAAGACTGTTAAGAAACCATTTAAGCCTCTTAGTATTGCCTTTCATAATGACAAATAAGATATTTAGACGAACTTGTGAGTGTCTCTTCCCTTTAAGAGAATATATTCTGTTTAGGGAGATTTGTGACACTTGGGTAACACAGATTGAGGAGAGTTTGCAAAGAGATTTATGCTAATTTAGATTTCACTGGTTTCGCTAACTAGGAAACACTAACAAGAGAGTTCATCTATTCTCTCACATATATAGAACACTCCATCAAAATTATTTTAATTTAGAAAATATCCAGATTGACCATACATATGTATCAATCACCCCTTCCCCATAAGCTTTGATCTATTTAATTCAACTAAAACAATGAAAAAAACACACATCTTAAGAGCTCAATATTTTTATTAGTAGGACTAAAATTTAATGTAACTCCTTAATTGGATATGAAATTATAATAAAAAATAGAATATTTTAAATTTTTTTCTAAAAAAGTTCTTATAAGATATGAGAGACGAGACAACTACAATTAGAAATATTGAGAATTTATAAAATATAAAATAGAGTTTAAATTCAATTCATACTATATTAGATTTTATTTAAATTTATATTTTATAAACATTAAATAAAATTAAAGATTTATCAATTTTTTAACTTATACAATAAGTAGCAGGTTTCCTTAAATCAATGGCTAATATTTAAAATACAAAATTAATTGTAGATGAAATATAAGTATCTATATCTATAAAGGTACCATAAAAGGGTCATTACATTGAATCATCTCATTTATATCCATATGTTAAATAAAAAAATAAATTTTATTGGTGATAGCCATTTTAAAGGGAAAAAAAAGAAAGTAGGCTATATTGAAAATTAAGTTCAAAGCACTTCTTATAATGCTCTTGAGGCGTGGTAAAGGTTAATTTTGCGCCTATATTTTCAATTGGAACCTTATAAATGCTTGATTTTTTCATATTCAACATGTTTCACATACCTTTTAGATTTAACTTTAGTTTTATAAGGATATTTACATTCAAGTTTATAAATTAAGTATTGGTATATTATATCTGCTGCTATCTGTACTTACAAGATTTTGTCACTTTATTCCATATATTTCTAATTTTGCTATATTAACACCTCAATCTATTTATAACCTATCACCTATTTGTACTGTTGTCAAGACACAAAAAATATCACGTCAGCTTATAAATAGTGATAAAGTAGCAAATTCAAGCAAGTATATGGGACAAAATGATAAAATTATGCAAGTACAGGTAGCTATAAATGTATTATGCCATTAGGTGTCTATAAACATAGAAAATTAAAAGATTTGCATTGTAAGTTCTTGGATATTAGGTAGCTGTTATGGCTACCTAATATAGTTATTTATGTATATGAAAAATATAAAATCATATTTAGAATCCTATTCAATAGAATTTTTTTTTGGATTTAGTTTTTTTTTTAACTTGGTATCATAGTTTTTTATAATTAAAAAGTTAAAGTTTAATAGCCGGTGATTGATATTTTATTCATTAATCTTCGAAAGATCATGTAAATTATTCATTTATATTTAATGTTTGATAAGTCAGTGAATGCAAAGATATATTAGATTATAAAAATATTGGTAGAGTTTAACAAAATAGTTTAAAATTAGGAGCATTTGTGGAGTCGTTTGTGTAATTTTTAGGTTTTTAAGATTTCTCATTTGTGCTTTTGTAATTTTAAGTGTGATTTGGATAATTAGGAGCATTTGTGGAGTCATTTATGAAGGAAACTAGATATTCGAGGAGTTAAAGGCGAGAATTTATGAGATAGCTCAAACAAAATAAGGACACCATCATGTAGCTTTCTGCGTAGCATTCTAGAGCTTAATAAGGGATAGAACATAGGTGGTAACATGCCTATACAAGAATTTGTGTACTTTATTATGAGAATTTCCCCATTAGAACACGGATCGAGACAAGCCCATATGAGACACCGTGTGCACTGCTGTTAATTTTTTATCACTTGAATACAGTTTGAAACATGGCCATATTACTCGCTGAATTAAGAAGGGGAAAGAAAGGACATGCCTATGTGACTTGAACATGGCCATGTACGATAAAGAGTTTTAGATAAATTAAACTTCTTATTCACTTATCGGTAAGTTTATGAAGAAAACTATAAAAGGAGAATTTTAAAGTATTTTAGAGGACATTTTTTGAAGGCACAAATAACCCTAAAAATCTATTAAAGCCATAAGCTTGAAGAAGAAGATCAATATCATCATAATTGCATATTTTTCTTATCTTCTTCTCTATTCCTATAATTTTCTTATTTATTTTTTAAGATTAGAGACAATATGTTAGGCTAAACTCTTTTGTTTGTTAGGAATTAAAGATCCAAATATGATCTAAGTTTTTACTCTTATAATGAATTCATTAGTTTTTACAAATTATGTTTATTATGCTTAATGTGTGTTATTGATTGACCACTTATATCATGATTCAAAATTAGAATTATGTAATAGCGATAATTCTAATAGAAATGTAAACATAAGCCTATATTAGCTCAAGGTTAGAGATAATTAAAGTTGAGTAAGTTCTTTATGAGTTGAGCTTTATAATTTATAATTTAATTAATTTAGGTTTCTTAATTGCAATGAAAATTGGATTTTGATGACCTTGATTGATAATTATAAATTAAATTGGTTAATACTTAAGGAAGGCTAATCGATACTTTCAATAAACTTAAGATTTGTATAACTAATTGAATTGTAAGTGAGATAATTTAGTGATTGTGAGGTGAATTAGTACCTAATAAAGCTTTAATTCATTAATTGTTACATTTTATTTTCTTAGTTTGATCTTAATTGAATTTATTTCCTTCACTTTAAATTTAGATTAATTAGAAATATTCATATACAAAGCCTTAAACAAGTGAAAATAGGATTAATAGGTGGATAGATTAATAGTCTTTGTGGGAATGATCTCTATTTATCATTATACTACTTATTCGATTACGCGCACTTGCAGATTATATATAATAAGCTTTTAGTGTCATTGTTGGGGACTATTAATCTAACATTATAATTGATTAAGTTTTTTTTAGATTAAGGAATTATTTTCTTTTATTTTTATTTTTATTTTATAGTTTTTGTTTTGTAGGAGTTAATTTTTGGTTTATGCATAATACCCAACGATCAGGCAAGGAACCTTTTCATATATACTGGAGCTTTCTAGGTTTGAGAAAGAAAATCGAAAGCATTCAAACAAAGGATGAGACAAGCACAATGGCATACGATAGGGAGGAAGCAAGAGCTAATACAAGGATCCTTTTAGATACATTTATACCTAATTTAAGAGGAAGTTAACAAAGTATTACAACACTAGGTATTAATGCTAACAACTTTGAGATTAAGCTAGCTTTGCTATAAATGATCCAATCGAGTGTTCAGTTCTACTGTTTGGCGAATAAAGACTCGAATGATCATATTACTAATTTCTTAGAGATTTGTGACATGCTCAAATTCAATGGTGTGTCAAATGATGCGTTTAGGTTAAGGCTATTTCCATTCACTTTGAACGATAAGGCTAGGACATGGTTAAAATCCTAACCCCTAAACTCTTTTACCAATTGAGATGACCTTGCCAAAGCTTTATGGGCAAAGTATTTTTCTCCTTTGAAGATAACAAAAGTTGTCAGAGAAATCATCTTATTTCAATAATTTGACAATTAGTCAATGAGTGATATATAGGAGAGGTTTAAAGAGTTGTAAAGGAGTTTCCCACACTATGGTTTTCCCAAAGACATGATCATTAGGACTTTTTACAATGAAGTCACGGCATTTATGAGAGATTCCATCAATTATAAGGCTGGTGGTTCAATGATGAGGAAGACTGTGGATGAGGCTATAGCAATTATTAAGAGGATGGTACATGAAATCTATTTATGGACTTTGAAGTGTGCTAACTGCCAAAGCAAATAGGAAAGCTCGAAGTTAACATTGTTACAGCTCTATAAGCTCAAATTAATGCACTTTCTAAACAACTCTACAATCTTACTCATAGAGCTAACTCGGCCCTTTCACAATTTTTAAGGTGAGTCATGTAATATATTGGGTAATATTAATGATGAAAGTGTTATGTGCAATGTAGATCTGATGGGGGAAAGCTATATCGAGTAAGCCTATTATGTGGGGAATCAATTCTAAGGAAGGTAGGCCCACAATCCCTACTCTAGTATATACAATCTAGGGTGGAAAAACTACCTAAATTTTTCATAGAGTAACAATAATAATGTGGCTGTACCAAATTTCCCCAATAGCAATAATATAGCGAGACAAAAAGGGCCCTCGGGATTTCAACTTCCACTGCAAGATAGGATGGCTTTAGTAGAGAACAAATTGGATAAATTTTTGGATGCCATCACTGACAAATTGTCAAGCCAAGATCAAAACCAAAAGAGGATGGAGGCCAAGTTTGGCCGAATTGTAAAGAACCATACCCTTTTGATTCACAACATCGAGATTCAGTTAGGCCAGCTTGCAAATGCTAGAGGAATAAGAGTTCAAGGTAATCTTCTCAGCAACACTGAGCTTAATCCTAGAGAAGTGGAGGCTATTACTTTAAAAAGTAGTAAAGAGATGAAATCATAAGCTAAAATTGATAGAGAGGCTAAGAATGATGAGGAAGAAGATCATTATGTATTTGTTGAAGATGACACCAATTATGCGAATAAAGAGAGCAAGAAGGGTAAGAAGCAAGCTTCAAAGTCTTTACCTCCATAATTTATGGCAAAAATTCATTTTTCCCAAAGGTTAAGAAAACAGGGTGAAGAGTAATTCTCTAACATTTTAGAGATCTTTAAGAAGCTCCAAATCAACATACCTTTTGTTAAAGTACTTGTCCAAATGCCTAAATACACCAAATTTTTAAAGTATATCATCTCAACAAGTGTATATCGGATGATAATGAAATAGTTCCTTTAAATGAGACATATAGCTCGATCATCTCTAGAAAGATACTAATCAAATTGAAGGATCTAAAGAGTTTTATTGTTCCTTGTATTATTGGTACTAGTGAGTCTCCTAGATGCTTATGTTATTTAATGGCTAGCATTAATTTAATCCCTTTAATTGCTTTTAGGATACTTAGGTTTACAGAGGTGAAAGCTACCAATATGTCACTACAATTGGTAAACTATTTGATTAAAGGCCTTACAATATGGTAGAGGATATACTCGTAAAGATAGACAAGTTTATTTTTCATGTTGACTTTATTATTTTATATTTTAAGAAAGATAGAACTTGTATATAAATTTTAGGATGTCCATTTTTGAACACTGAAATAGCTTTGATTAATGTGCATGAGGTTAAGTTAACTATTAAGGTAGGAGATGAGAGTGTAGAGTTTATTATGTCTAAACTCATAAAATACCCTATAGAGGATGAGGTCTGTATGAAGATTATGGCAATAGAAAAGTATGTAGAGGAAGTGAATTTTTTATTATATAAGAATGATGATGAAGAGTGGAAAGAGAATGAGTTAGAGGGTGAGGTAGAGCAAGAGCACACATTCATCAAACCTGAGCTCTTGGTTAGGGATAATAACCCTATACCTCCTTCTATAGAAAACACACATAAGTTAGAGCTCAAACTACTACCTAATTATTATACGTATGCCTTTTTGAGTGAGGATAACACATTGCCCATTATTATTTATAATAAATTAAGTATTAAATAAGAAAAAAAAAGTTATATGAGGTAGTGAGGAGGTGAGTTAGAGCTATGGATGGTAGATTTTTAACATAAAGGGAATTAGTCCCTTTATTTTCATATATAGTATTCATATAAAGGATCATACTCCTATGGCTAAGAGACAAAAGCGACTAAACCCAAATATGAAAGAGGTAATGAAAAAAGGGATAGTTAAGCTTTTAGATGCAGGATTTATCTACCCTATTTTTGATAGTGTATGAGTCAGCCTGGTGTAATATGTGCTAAAGAAAAGTATGATTGTTGTGGTAGAGAATGAGGAAGGTGAGTTGATATTGAAGAGGGTAGTTAACGGATGGCAAGTGTGTATCAATTATAGGAAGTTAAATGCCACCATTATGAAAAATCATTTTCTCCTTCCCTTCATAGACCAAATGTTAGAGAGGATAATGGGTATTCTAGTTACAACCAAATTTTTATATTTCCTGAGGACAAAGAGAAAATAACTTTTATATGCCCTTATGCCACTTTTGCATACTGTTGTATGTCATCTAGGTTATGTAATGCATCTATGACCTTTCAAAGGTGTATGATAGCGATATTCTTTGGCTTTATTGAGGACATAATGGAAGCGTTTATGGATGATTTTTCTATTTTTAGTGATTCTTTTCATTTTATGTTTAGCTAACCTTGACAAGATTTTAAGGCATTGTGAAAAGACTAACCTCATGCTCAATTGAGAGAAATGCCACTTTATGGTGGATGAAGAGATAGTCTTAGGGCACAAAATACGGTACAAAGGAATCAAAGTTGATAGAGTCAAAATAAAGATCATTAAGAAGTTGCCACCTCTTATATCAATTAAGGGAGTTAGAGGTTTTATAGGGCATGCCAGTTTTTCTTAGCATTTTATTAAAGATTTTTCTTTGATTGCTAAGCCTTTCACTAATTTATTGATTAAAAATGTGCCTTTTGTATTTGATGTTGCTTGTTTAAGTTCTTTTAATGGGTTAAAAGAGGGATTAATCTCGACAACCATCATTATACCTCTGAATTGGTCTTTACCATTTAAAATTATATGTAAATGCGAGTGACTATGCCATTGGAGCTATGCTCAGACAAAGGAAGGAGAATAAACTTCATGTCATCTACTATGTAAGTTGTACATTGATAGATGTTCAAGTCAACTACACTAACACAAAGAAAGAGATGCTAGTGGTAGTTTTTACAGTGGAAAAATTTTATTCCTATCTACTTGGTTTGAAGATTATCATATACATCGACCATTCAACTATTCAATATCTTTTTACTAAGAAAGATGTAAAATCACTTATTATGAAGTGGGTATTATTACTACAAGAGTTCGACTTAAAGATTAAAGACAAGAAGGGTTCTGAGAACTTAGTGGTGGATCACTTATCATAGCTCGAGAAAGATGGTAGCAATGACTCACCACAGGCTATTGATGACAAATTCTCGGATGAGTTCATATTAGCACTACAACACTTAGCTACACCTTAGTATGCTGACATTGCTAATTTCTTAGCAGAAGGTGTTTTGCTAGATAATATATTATACCAATAAAAGAAAAAGGTCTATGTATGAGGTATGAAATTATTTGTGGGAAGAACCTTTTCTTTATAAAATTTATAATGATGGGATGATTAACAAGTGCATTCTGGATTCTTAGGTGTTTGATGTGCTATCATATTACCATGCTTCAATGTATGGAGGATATTATAGTGCAACAAAGATGGCTGTAAAGGTGTTAGAGAGTGGCTTCTTTTGGTCTACATTATTTAAGAATGCTATAGAGTTTGTGCTTTATTATGATCATTGTCAATGCATAGGCAACATTTTTAAGAGACATGGGATGCCACTCACTTTAATTCAAGAGGTCGAGATCTTTGATGTATAGGATAAACTTCATGGAACCTTTTCCATCTTCTTTTGGGAATCAATACATCCCTATGGGAGTTAATTATATTTCTAAGTGGGCAAAAGCACTTGCCTCACCTACCAGTGACACCAAAGTTATGGTAAAGTTCCTTAAAAAGTTATTCATAAAGTTTGGGGTTCCTAGAGCTATCATTAGTGATAGAGGTTCTAATTTTTACAATAAGCAGTTTGAAGCTTTACTTAAAAAATATGGAGTGCATCATAAGGTGGCAATGCCATGTCATCCTCAAACTAGTGGCTAAGTTAAGGTAACAAACTGTGAGCTAAAGAGAATTTTAGGGAAAACAGCTAGAGCTTCAAGGAAGGATTGGGCGATAAAGTTAGATGATGCATTATAGGCATACTGTATGTCATTCAAAGCGCATATTGGTCTTTCACCATATAGGTTGGTTTTGGTAAAGCATGTTACCTTATATTAGAGTTGGAGCATAGGGCTTATTAAGCAATTAAGATGTTGAATTTTGACATGAAAGCTGCCGGTGTGAAGAGGATGTTATAATTTAATGAGCTTGATGTTGCAAACATATAAAAATGCCAAGCTATTTTAGAAGAAAATAAAGAGATGGCATTATGCACACAT
The DNA here is from genome assembly GCA_949673435.1 of Macaranga tanarius. Lineage (NCBI taxonomy): Eukaryota > Viridiplantae > Streptophyta > Magnoliopsida > Malpighiales > Euphorbiaceae > Macaranga > Macaranga tanarius. The sequence goes on along the minus strand of CATIWO010848584.1, from coordinate 10,489 downwards.
CCTTAAGAAGAAGTTTCGTATAAGTGAGCTTGTGTTATTGTTTAACTTTAGATTATATTTATTTTTAGGTAAACTAAAGTCAAGATGGAGTGGCCCATTCAAAGTGGTTCAAATCTTTCCCCATGGAGCTCTTGAATTAGAGAATGACAAAAGAGAGCATTTTAAGTCAATGGACAATGTTGTGGGCAAAGGAGAATGAAGTTATTTCTTTTGATGTCAATTCTCATGCACGTTGAATGATGAATAAGTCAAGCTAGTGACCCTAAATTATAGCTTATTGAGAGGCAACCCAAATTTTTAATAGTTTTCATTTAGTTTTTGGTTTCGTTATTTTTTTTCTTTATTTTAGTTCATTTTACCTTTGTTTTAGGTTGTTTTATATTTTTTTAGGATAGTTAAGAGATGAAGTAAAAAGAGAAGAGAATATTAAAGATTTTGGATTTCAAAGTAGACGTGACTTATTACACACCTGTGTTCAGGACCGTATCTAAGTATGTTCTTTTCATTAGACTTAAACATCAAGACACCCCCATGTCTCACCCCTCCTGTAAATAGGAATTTAGGGTTTTGAACATCCTTTCTTTTGCACCTATTGGTTTTTCTTTTATTCTTTTCACTTTTTCTTCTTTTTAATCTCAAATTCAAATCAAATTTGGAGTTTTAAATACATAATCCCTCAATTTCTTCATTACCATACTTCTACCATGTCTTCTCCTTGTCCTAAGCACATTAAAACAATGGCATGTAAAAAAATTAAGGCTCCTTCTAAACCTTTATGCATTCCTAGAGATGATCCTCCTCCACAGGTAGCAACTAATAAACTCATATTTGTAGTATATTTTGAGTCAATATTTAATTTATTTTATGGATTATTGTATAATTATTTAGTTAATTTTAGTTAAAATTTATTTAATTAGCTTTTATTTAATTTATTTTTTATTTAAAATAATTTAGGTTTAGTTTTAATATTTAATTAGAAATTAATAGTCTAATCTATATAGAGATAGGATTTGTTTTCCTTAGAGTTTAGAAATTATTTTATAAATTTATATTTAATCAGTACTTAATGAATTTTAGTTTCATTTGAGGTATTTTTCCATGTTTTTAAAGGTTTGGATATTTAAAGTTCAAGTATGAAGTAATTGGGAGTCAATTAAAGCCTAATCAAGTAAGAAGAAGGCAATCAAAGTTTGTCACGACTATGAAAATCTGATGTAGTATGTCTTGATATTTTTAGTATAACTTTCCTTACAAAACTTAGATTAAAATAATTCAAAATGTTATGGAAATCTAACGCAAAGAGCTATAACTTTAATAAAGATTAGTAAAGCTAATTCAATCATCTGTAAAGGCTAAATTTTCATGCAATGCATCTTATGTGCATAGAACTGGATAATAATCCGAATATGATTTGGATTCAACTTTTCAAGGCCAAATCCACTTCCAATTCAATCAAGGATGACTTATGCCCATATAAAGGGACTTTAGGACGTAAGAAATCATTTACAATAGTATTCATTCATCATTCTTTATTAAAATCTTATTTGAGTGCATTCATCATTTGTTTAAAGGTATGCTTATGATATTCAATATTCATGGCATCTAAGGGGCAAGATTAGGAGGTTTTTTATCTCCTTTTCTACTCTTATTTTATTTATAATGATGCTTAGAATGTTTATGAGTTGTGTTTTTATAATCATGATATATTTAGGCTAGATTTTCATTATGTATTATGATGGATCTAAGTAGTTTAGGGATATATTAACTCTTATTCTTTGCTTTAATCTATGTTGATTTCTTATATATGGGTTTTATTCTTGTGCTTAATTATATTCAACTGTGGGTTATAGCTAAAGTGTTTAGACTGAGAGAAGATGCATGCTTTGGGCTTCGTTGTTATGTTGAATATTCACATAAGTGTGATGAAACTAAGAAGTGATTAATGCTTAGAACCTATAGAATAAGATCTATTAATGTTAATTGAGTTGAGATACCTTTTAATTATCAATATTGCATGATTCATCATTAAGCTTAGATTTAATTAATGATTTGTTAGATTATACTTTGAGAGGCAAGAGTCTATAAGTTATAATTAATAATTGAGTAAATTAAAATTGCTCGAGAGATTTGTAAGTATATTAGTTGATGAGCATTATATACATAAATTAATTAGATTAAAATGAATTATGAATAAGTTAATATTTGAACTAAGTGAAAGGTGAAGTTCTAGCACATGCATTTGTACATTGGTTCATTGTTATTTATTTGCATTATTTGATTTTCATTAGTACTTAGTTAAATTTTAGGGTTTCAATTTGGCAATTAGGTTTTAGGTTTTAAATCACTTAATTTGATTTGTTTATACAAATAATTAATTAAGTGAATTAGTACTCAATAACTAATCCTTTTGGGAACAATAACCCTACTTAACCAATATATTACTTTAGTGATCTGTGCACTTGTGGTGAGCACTAATCAAGTTTTTAGTGCCGTTGTCGGGGATTGGATAGTTGATATTAGTAGTAGCTTAGAATTGTTTGATTTAAATATTTTCTTTATTTTTATTTTTATTTTTTATTACTAATTTTTAGTTTTTAGGTAGTTTAGGCATAGAAAGAGTCCTTGTGTCGAATGATTCATTGAGCTTAACTTAGAGACTGAACGCACATTTAATAGACTAAGGTAAGAATAAAGAGAAAGGGAGAGAATGGAGCATGAGCGAGTGAGGGTTAATAACTAAGGCAACAGTGGAGGCAATATAGTTAATAGAGGCCATAATGATAACATCATTGATCCAAACCAAATCAAATGAGGAGTTGACAACCAAAATTCTACGATGATTAAGAATCCTCTTTACCAATAGAATAGAGGCCAAAGGAGGATAATACGAGACTGTTTAGGGTGCACCAACGTTCATCAAGAGTAATCTCTAATTGTTCCACCACTAATTGCAACCAACAACTTTAAGATCAAACCATCCATGATTCAAATGATTCAAAGTTCTCAATTTTAAGGCTTACCTACCGAAGATCCTATGGTGCATATGACTCGATTCATTGACTATTGTGTTACTTTTAGGATGAATAGAGTGTCGACAAATGCTATTTGACTCATGCTATTTCCATTTTCACTCACGGATAGGGTAGAAGTAGTTTACATCATTACCTCCACAGTCCATTCATACATGGGATGACATGTACACCATCTTCTTTGACAAATATTTCCCACTAATAAAGGCATTATAATTGAAGGATGAAATCAATTCTTTTTATTAAAAGGATGATGAGAATTTGTAAAAGTGTTGGGAACGCTTCAAAGATTTGCAAAGGAGATATCCTTCACACCTTATCTAACCTTAGGATTTAGTGCAATCATTCTATAAGGGCATCAACCTTACACTTAAGCGCAACATCCACTCTTCATGTGTAAGCTCAATTTGGAATAAAACACCCAAAGAGTTGTTAGATTTGATTAAAGAAATTGCTATAACTGGGCAAATATGGATCAACAAAAGGGCTATGGCGATAAGGAAGAGCAACATGGTGAACATGGATAAGATGACAATTATGAAGGCTAAACTCGATGCATTAATAAGGGAGATAAAGAACATGAAGGTTAATACAATTTCATTATTAAGTTATGAGCTTTGTCATGGGGCATGCTACTATTGATTGCACACTTATGCAAAAGAATAAAAACGTGAATTATGTGCAAAATAGAGGTAACTCTTATGGCAATACCTATAACCCATCATGGAGAAATCATCCTAATTTCTTATAGAGAAACCAAGGCAAGCAAGGATCATCAAGGCCATAAATCCTACTAGGTTTTGAAAATCCAAATTTCCAAGCTTTGCATCATCAACCACCTCAAGATAAAAGAGCATCAATAGAGAGCAAAATGGATAGATTTCATGGAGATGATAAATAAATAGATGAACATGCAAGATGACACTATTTATAAATTGGAAACTAGGTTCGATCAAATGCATAAGGATTCTCAACTTTTGTTCAAAAATTACTCTTCATCTATCTATAATCTCAAAGTGCAAATTGGCCAAATTGCTAATGTATTGACTAATTATGGACATAGAAATTTTCCTAGCAACACGAAGACTAATCTTAGAGAGCAAGTCAAAGCCATAACTTTAAGAAGTGAAAAGGAGTAGGAGGGACCTAGCAATTCTATGCTCAACAAGGAGAAACAGGTTGAAGATGGAAATAGGACAACTTAATTAAAGGATAAGGAGGAATCCATAGTGCACAAGGAGAGCAAAGTGCACCATCAAAGGAAGTGGAATTTAAATAAACTAAGAAAAGTAAGGGTGAAGTCCATTCTAAAGCAAACAAGGAAACCCTAAAGGCATATGAACCACCATTTCCTTTTCTATAAAGGTTTAGAAAAGAGGGGCAAGATAAAGAAAGGAATCAGTTCTTTAACATGCTCAAGAAGGTGCACATCAATGTTCCATTCATAGAGATGCTAGCTCATATGCCTAAGTATACAAAGTTCCTTAAAGACTTAATCTCTAATAAAAAAAGGTTGGAGGAGTTCGAGACTAACACACTCAATAAAGAATATAGTGCAAAGTTCCTTAAACATCCTCAAAGTCTTATTATTCCTTGCACAATAAGGAATTTGCAATTTTAAAAGGCTTTATATGACTCAGGATGTTCAATCAATATCATGCCTTTGTTGATCTACAAAAAAGTTAGGCTTAAAAACAACAAAGATAAACATGAGTTTACAATTGGTAGATCGATCAACAAAAAGCCTATTAGAATAGTAGAATATATGCTTATGAAGTCGGGATAAGTTCATATTTCCCGTAGATTTCATTGTGCTAGATTTTGAGAAGGATGAGGATGTGCCATTGATATTAGGTATGCCTTTCTTATACATGGATAAGGCCCAATTTGATGTTTATGAGGGTACTATCATACTTCGAGTAAGAGATGAGAAGTGTGTATTTAATCTATACAAAACATATAGGCAACTCTATAAAGGTGATTTTTGCATGAGCATGGATTTGGTGGATGCATGTGCGAATTAAGATGTGCAATATAAGGTGCAATTACCACATAATATGGTAGATTTACAAAGGTGTTTTGAAGTAGAGAAGGTGCAAGACCCTAAAGACCTCATAACCCTACTCCAATATGAAGCTTTAACTAAAAATTCATAATCTACACCACCATCCATCATCATTATATCTAAATTAGAACTTAAACCTCTACTCTCTCATCTTAGGTATAGCTTAATATTATGAAAAACAAAGCACTTCTTGGGAGATAACCCAAGCATTTTTCCTTTTCTTTACTATTAGCTTTTATTTTGATTTTTAATTTTACACTATCCCATTAATTGAATTTTATGTTCTTAATGTAGATGAATTGATGAAGAATGAGGATTTATGAGGACATACATGGGAACATTGAGGACAATGTTCAATTCAAGTGTGGAGGAAGTATCTCTTATCCTTTCTTTAGTTGTTTTTGCTTTTGTTTTGTTATTTTAGATTTAGGTTTAGTTTATTTTGGATTTTGCATGAATTTTTTTAAAAAAATTTCATACATTCTTATGTTGTTTAGATGTAGGTTTAGGTTTATGTTAATAAGTTAATTATACAATAATAATTAGAACTTTTAAATTTTGACTCTAATTTTCCCACTTATATATTTTTACATTCATCAATATTATGAGTTGTATATATTAGGGAGTTTTCTTAGTATAATCATGGCTTAAGTTAGTTCTTTTGTATTAAGATTAAGGGTTAAAATTGAGCATTTGAGTTTAAATTAATTTAAAAAGTACTTCTCTTTTAAGTGAGTGAAAGGTATGTAGAATATTATTTCATGAAGAGTTTATCTTAATCGAGTGACTTTAAGTATTAGAACCACTTTTGATTCTATGAGTTATGGTAAAAACTAACTAATAAGGGCAAGAGAGAGCATAAAATGTACTCGCTAAGCTAAATGTTAATAATTAAGGTAAGATGAATCATAAAACATATTCACCAAAATTTTGAATAAGTAGGGCACGTACATTTGCATTTTAACTGCTACAATGCTTACGGTTATGAGTAGGTTAAGGGTTGGTCATCCATGCCAATTCTCTACGCCCAAAGTGATCTAAGTATGAGCAAACCAAAAGTACTTGAGTGAGGTGTCATTAATTGAATTATCTATATTTACCTCCTTAAGAAACTAAGCCTTTAATTATACTTAAATAAATAGTTAGTTATCATTCATTAGGATTAAGGGATTTCTAATATTTAAAATTGTTTAAATTTGCTTATAATCTATGAGTCTTATTCTATATATTTTTCATTGATTTCATTAAGAAGTGCTATCTTTTGCTTATTTTTTTCATCATTGGTTTTAGTGCATAAGAGCGATGTTAAGTATGTACTTATACGTTTAAATACAATTGTACTTTGTAAAATTCCTTAATATATATAATTTGTGGTGTTGGTGAAGTATTTGCTTGAGGACAAGCAAAAAGCTAAGTGTAGGAGAGTTGATAAACTCATATTTATAGTATATTTTGAGTCAATATTTAATTAGTTTTATATATTATTATGTAATTATTTGGTTAATTTTAGTTAAAATATATTTAATTAGTTTTTATTTAATTTATTTTGTATTTAGGAATAATTTAGGTTTAGTTTTAGTATTTAATTAGAAATTAATAGCCTAATCTATGTAGAGTTAGGATTTGTTTTCCTTAGAGTTTAGGAATTATTTTATGAATTCATATTTAATCAGTACTTAATAAATCTTAGTTGCATTTGATGTGTTTTTCCATGTTTTTAAAGGCTTGGATATTTAGAGTTCAAGTAGGAAGCAATTGAGAGTCAATTAAAGTCTTATCAAGTATGGAGAAGGGAATAGAAGTTTGTCATGATTATGAAAACCTGATATAGGATGTCTTGATATTTTTAGCATAACTTTCTTTGCAAAATTTGGATTAAGGTGATTTAAAATGATATAGAAAGCTAACTCAAATAGCCACAACTTTGATGAAGACAACCAAAGCTAATTCAATCATATTTAAAGGAAAACTTTTTATGCAATGCATCTAATGTGCATAAAACTAGACAGCAATCCAAATTTGATTTAAATTCAACTTTTCAAGGCCAAGTCCCCTTCCAATTCAATTAAGGACAACTTATGCCTATATAAAGGGACCTTAGGATGTGGAAAATCATCTACAATATTATTTATTCATCATTCTTCATCAAAACATTATTTGTGTGCATTCAACATTCGTGTAAAGGCATGCTCGTGACATTCAACATTCAAGACAATTAAGGGGTAAGATTAGGAGATTTCTTACCTCTTGTTTTACTCTTATTTTCTTTGGAATGATATTAAGAATATTCATGAGTTATGTTTTTGTAATCATAACATATTTAGGCTAGATTTTTATTATGTGCTAGGATGGATTTAAGTAGCTTAGGGATGTATTAACTCTTATTCTTTGTTTTAATCTAAGTTCATTTCTTGCATATGAATTTTATTCTTACACTTAATTATATTCAACTATAGGTTATTAAAGTATGTTGAGACCGAGAGGAGATGCATGCTTTGGGCTTTATTGTTATATTGAATATTCATATAAGCATTATGAGACTAAGAGGTGATTAATACTTAGAACCTAGAATAAGATCTATTGATGTTAATTGAGTTGAGAAACCTTTTAATTATCAATATTGCATAATTCATTATTGAGCTTAGATTTAACTAATGATTTATTAGATTATACTTTGAGAGGCGAGAGTCCATAAGTTATAATTAATAATTAAATTAATTAAACTACTTATAATTATTCAAAAGAGATTTATAGGTATATTAGTTTATGAGCATCATATGCATAAATTAATTAAATTAAAATGAATTATGAGTAAGTTAATATTTAAACTATGTTAAAGGTGAAGTTCTAGTACATACATTCATACATTGGCTAATTGTTATTAATTTATTTACATTATTTGATTTTCGTTGGTACTTAGTTAAATTTTAGGGTTTTAATTTGGCAATTAAGTTTTATGTTTTAAATCACTTAATTTGATTTGTTTAGATAAATAATTAACTAAGTTAGTACTCAACAACTAATTCTCATAGGAACGACAACCATAATTAACCATTATATTACTTTAGCAATTCGTGCGCTTGTGGTAAGCACTAGTTAGTAGCTTCTTCATCGAGTTCATCTGCACTTCATTGAATTCTTCAATTTAAGGATAAATGCATCCAAGCTAAGGTACACACTCTTTTATCTTTACCAATAGAACCCAATAGGTTTACTAGTAGTAGTGATTTAGATAAATTGGGTGTTTAGAGAGAAATTTATAAGAAATTCTGCAATGGTAAATGGTCTGATATGTAATCCGTTAGAGACCCAAATTTTTAAGGACTTCTAATGGAATTTTTGGCCTCTTTTTCTATGGATAAACAAGTTATTGATTGATCTATGCCTGATGTAGTTAAGTTTAGGTTGGTCAAAAGAATTTTTGAATGTCCATTAGTGAATTTGGGGTTAAAATGGGATTATACAGTGATACTTGTGTACAGACAGTGCCATTTAATAGTTCTTTATGTAATTTTCCTGGTAATTTTTCTTAAGTAGCATGTAGTTTTTGGAATAGGCATACTCGAGATAACCTTCCTAAATGTTATGAACTTAATAAATCAAAAAGCACTTGTTTCATTTCTCCAATCCTCTTTATTTTACCTATATAATTGAACACATAATTTGTGGTAATAAAAAGAGCACGTAGGTGGTAACTATATGTGATTTATTATATTTTTATTATTTAGAGATAGATGAGCAATGTAACCTTGCATATGGTTTTGTTATTTACTTCGATTCAATATCGAGTAAATCATGAGGTACATTACCTGGAGGTGCCTATGTTACTAGGTTAGTAAAGAACCTATGTATGTTTGACTCTTTGCAAAATTTGACCCTAAGTTGTCTAATGGTGGCCTTCGATATAGATATTGAGATCGATGTGCATGGTTGAAAAGCGTGATAACACTTATGTGTTAATTGTCAATACACCAGCAATATAGGATCCTGCAAATAAAGCTAACGAGACAACCAAACATAATGGTACAATAATTCCAAACCCTTATCCACCTGTGGATGATTATTAGGATGAGTTTTAGTAGGTTCAAAATTGTCATTAGCTGATGCTGTAACTCTTGAATGCACAGCTAGAGTGGTTGTAATATAGTATGTCTGCATTGATGAGTAAGTGAGGTTTGACCCTTTGAAGATGCCATCGACCCCAAACTTTTTTGTTGTTCCTCCTCCTACTGGTTTTGTATCTTCACTATAAGGAGCATGATGACCATCTAAATAATGATCAAGAGTCTTGATTCTTGTTTATCTAGTTTTCTTATGTTTTATTTTTTATGTTTTTCATTTTAGAATAATTAGCTATGTATTTAGCTAACTTTGTGTTTTGGCTTTTGTATTTATGATTTAACTATTATGTTTATTATCTTAATTACTTTATGATTCTTTTTTCTTTTTTATACATTTTTGTTTTTGTGTTTTTCATGTCAGTTCTAATAAGTTATTATTCTTCTGTTATGCGAAATGTTTGTATCTCAATCTTTTGCACCATATTCATGATAGGGGAGTTTCTGCTTTTATTGCCTTTACTTTCCTTTAGCTTCTCTTGTTATATGTTCTTTAAATATTAGGGGCAATGTTTAGATTATTTGTGCGGGGGGGTAGCTTGTATTGTCTAACTTGTATGTTTTATGTTTGCATAACGTTATGTTGCTTTCATATTTATGTGTTTAGTAGATTTTTTATTTGCTCAGTTCATAATTAGAGATGTTCAATGGAAATTATGCAAATTTGATAGTGTTAGTTTTGCAAGTGTTTGTTGTTAAAGATAGTTGGATGTGACTCTTATATGTTCATAACTTAGTTTTTATAACTTCATGCTTAGGTTTTTTGGCATAAGTTTTATACTAAAAATTGTGTCAAATTTTGAAATTTGAATGGAAGGAATGGTTAATTGGACTTATATATATATTATCTGTTTTATATATTTACCAGATTTTAAAGCGAGAAAGAGCATAAAAATACACTTGTTGGGTTCCGGGTCACAAACAGGCAGCGAAAAATAAAACTTTTAACCCTAAGAACCCTTACCAAGATCCAAGTAGTTCAGATTAAATCAATTCAATCGAGTGTAGAATCTTACTAAGACGAGTTCAAAGGCAAGATTGTAGGAAGGAAGAGAGGAGGTTCACTCCGGTGACACCCTACCTCGAGCCTTTCATTTTCTTCTTTTGGATTATAGATGCTACTATAGAGCACCGTCCTCTACTGGTATCCACATGAACAGAACACCCAAAATGAACTCGGTGTGCTAGCACCTTTTCTCTCAATTTTCTCTCTGTGTATTTCTTTCTCAAAGAACGTAGTTTTTTTTAGGAATAATGATGTGCAGAGAACACTAATT
>CATIWO010847605.1:0-43804 GCA_949673435.1 Macaranga tanarius | reverse complement strand
TTCCAGCATTTAACGTATAAAGGATCTTCTGTAACTCAAAAATATACTTAATACTTGCCTCATGCAACTTCAAACATTTCAGAACAAATCGATATGCAAAATCATAGCATATATACTTCAAAATCTAACTCAAAAATCAACCCAAATCAATATCAGAACCAAAAACATCCACTCACTGTTTTCTCCAGCCGAATCCTTCTTGTCCTTGTTGATGTTGTTTCTGAAACTTCCAGCATAAAAGCCTTCCTCTTTACTTCCTCCTTCTTCTTCTCTTTCTCTTCTTTTCTTTCTCCCTTCCCGTTTGTTTTCTTTTGTTTTGTTTTCTGCAGAAGAAGACTTTCTTCTTCCTTATCCAATTCTTTATTTAATCCTTATCTCTTCCTTTTTCTTCTTAATCCCTCTTCTTTTCTTTCTTTCAATTACGTCCTTATAACTTCCTTTAGTAACATCAAACTTTGATGTCTGATAACATGTCTGCATTAAGTGTTTATCTCAAAACACTAGAATGCCTTATCAATGTCAATTTCATGCCACAAGTTCATTCGATAATAATTATTGACTTAATTACTAAAGAATCAAACTCCAAAGCATATTTCAGAACAGTGGCAAATAAATCTTAAATCCTCAAATTTGATTACTGAACAGTAATACATTCTTAATTACATTAATGAACGGTAATCCAGGACACGGATGTTACAAATCAAATACTAAAAATCATAATAAGTAATCGATTCTGATTCCACCCTTATTTTTCACCAAACAAACAACCCCTTAGACAATTGATCGGTGAATGATAACCTACAATTTGTTTATAATATATTAAATAAAATTATCTTTGTATGTATTTTGAAGTAAAAAAAAAAAAATCATTTACACGTTCAAAAATATAACTGCAATTAGTCAATTGCAATTTAGCTTATAAAAATTGTCACACTACATCATTTTCTTTTTAGAAGGAGAAACTTGAAAATTCAAACTAAATATAATTTGAAAACTTCTTTTAGTAGCACCAATTACTAATTTTGTAGAGCATTTTAATATGTTACAGTGAATTAGTGAATGTGATTAATGGGTTGTATGCGTAATTACTATTTTTTTAGAGTTTTTTTTAATTATTTTTTGACTTCTTATCCATCTAATGAATGATTGGCAACACGCAATAATAATTTATAAAATCAAATAGACAAGAGATAAGAAATTTCCTAATCCAAGTCAGCAAAGAGATTAATCAATAATCTAATTAAATTATATTTGAAATTATTGGAACTTTGTGTTTGGTATGTTGTAGCCAATTGCATTGCAACCCCATAAGATTATATTATTTTATTTTTGCTCTTATCCTCCTAATCTTATTTAAATAAAGTTTCTTAATACAATCTTTTAATTGTTTTTTAATGAATTGTTGGAATGACAAAAGCATCGGAACTCAATGTAGTGGATTAGTTTTCCCACTATGAAGTGTGGAGGCTGTTTCTTCTTGCTCTTCATTTAGCTTTTTGGAAGACATGAAAGCTGGATTTGGACCCACTTATTGATATTTATCATCTTTTTGTTTATATATTTATTTAATTTTAGGAGGAATTGTAGTGCAAGGAAGAATCAACTTGAGGATGAGGAATCTCAATGAATGATGAATCTTTTTTTTATAGATAAATGGGATTTTCCTTTTTTTCCTTATGCACCCACAAAATTAAAAAAATAAAATAAAATAATGAATGAGAGATTGATCACGTATCAACTATGTATTACACTTTAGTGAAGATTTTATTCCCTCAACAGTAACATCATTTTATTAGAATTTGATTCCCATTAGATAAAGATAAATCAAATGTAGTTCAATTGTTCAACTTTACCATTCAAAAAATGTAAAACATCTACTAATTTTATAAATAAAATATTTGCATTTTATTTATTATATTTATAAGGTATTTTCTATAAAATACATTTTTTATTGGAATTTGTTAATCGTATCAATAGAGCAATTATATTTTATAACTCCTCGGCCCTTTGAAAATTATATGAAACCACAAATTGATTTTAAAATATTTATACGTGATTTTAATTATATAGATCAATGATTCAATATCTCATACTCTTATAATGAAATTAACAAAATAATCTCAATTAGAATTTTTGTAATATCTCCATAAATAAAATTTGCGCAACGCTATAAATATACAATTTAAAATCTATAATCACACATTTTTTTTAATGGATAATCACACATTCTAAAATTTATAATCACATCATTAAATTTTAATAAATCTAATAACAAATAACGAAAAAGTGGGTTACTTTCAATTAAAAAACAACCTACCATGGTAATAAATTTAATAACAAATAAGGAAAAAGTGGGTGAGTTTCAATTAAAAAAACAATCTACCATGGTAATATATCTAATAACAAATAACGAAAAAGTGGGTGAGTTTCAATTAAAAAAACAATCTACCATGGCTTCTAGTAATATTTTCTTATAAAAGTTTGCTTATTATAAACAGATTACATTTGTATCACGTATTCAATAATTAAATATAAAATATTTTAAGTGTAATCAAAGATTTTCTTTTTATCTTATACTTTTTGGAAAGCTATAAAAGCTTTGATTAATCTAAAATCAAACCGATAGTGCATTTTTTTTTGTATTAAATAAATTGAAATATATATGTTACTTGCCCTAGTGGTAAAGCAGCTGGAAGGACATTGGGGAGAGTAGGGTTCAAATCTCCTCCCCTGCTCTCCCAAAATCCCATAGGGAACAGACCAATTGATCCACTGCTAAAAAAAAATTAAATCATATGGAACCAACATGGATCATTTTTTTTCTTTTCATTTCTTAAAATTAAAAGGGCACTATTGAGAATTGAGGATGAGAAGATGGGTGATAGGTCACTCAACTCCTCCATCAAAGAGGTTTACTATACAACTATTGCTTATTTGCTTACTACTTGTGTCCCTGATAAGGACTCCCTCCACCGTCTCTGCAATTTTCTTGAATCTTTTATTGTCTTTTTATGTTAAATACAGGTTCCGTGATACAACTTTCCAGCACCCACGTGGCGTGACTTAATCAGCCTACCACCGCCACATGGTCAACTCGTGCCGTCTCCACTTGTCTTCCTTTTACGGCTAGTAGGTGCGGGTTTTGTTCCGCTCCGTCACCGACTGTCACGTTCACTGCACGAGTTTATTATTGTACGTCTATTTGCCGACTCTGCTCCGTAAATTTTTAGAGCCGTTCGCGTCTTCCGTTAAAAGATTCGGATTCTCTGCATTCACTCTCAACAAGTTAAACGATTCTGAACCGTTGATCTGAAAGAAATGTGGATTAAACCCACTGAATTAGTTGGAATTAGTAGTAATGATCATAACATCATCATGATATGGTCAAAATGGCAGATTTAATCATTTTTCATTTAATTATTACATAATTGCATTAAAAATAAAAGTTCAAAAGTAACCTATCTATAGATCTAGAAGGTCCTTCGGAATTTTATATTTGTTATGAAGTGTGTGTTTGGGTTACATGAGTTAGCATATATTTATAAAATTATCATAGTTTTACGAAAGAATGTGTTATGTTTTCTGATTGAGTGTGTGCGTATATTTATATATTTTGTTAATTTTTTAAAAAATATATTTATAAATGTGTGTGGTATGGTGCATTTCATTCACAGGAATCAGAGAGTTGACTGGTTCTTCAAAATCCCACGTTAGTTATGGAGTGTGTATTTGGTTTATATGAATTAATACACATTTACAAAATTATTATGGTTTTGTAAATGATTGTATCTTGTCCCTAACCTAATATGTAGGTGTGTTTGTGTATTTTATTGATTTCGGAAAAAAAAAAAAAACTAAAGATCTAGAATGTCTACTTCATATTTCAACACATTTATAGAATTTGTCTTCCCTTGTTGGTTTGATCCTTGGATATGTCTACTTCATATTTCAACACATTTATAGAATTTTTCTTCCCTTAGTGGGTTTGATCCTTGGATATGTATACTTCATATTTCAACACATTTATAGAATTTTTCTTCCCTTGTTGGTTTGATCCTTGGATATTTGCATAATTAGAATTTGGTATTTTCAAATTGATATTTTCTTAAATTAAATTTTCTGAATGTAATATGATCTTTTATGATGTATTAATGGTAAAAAAACGTACGAACGAACAATAATGAAAATTATATAAAAATTAAAATCATTTGAAAATGCAGCACATAATATATATTTTGTTAAACTTTCAAATAAAATTTAAAATTTAAAATTGATACATATATATTTTTAAATTGAATGAAAATTCAATGCATTTCGATCAAAATCTTTGACAAAAGACAAGATGATGATTAATTAAATACATAATTAGTTGCTAAATTAAGTTGTTTTATTTTTAATGATTAAAACGACAAAGTTATGCATACAAAGAATACCTAATTAATTTTGAAATAGTTGTAGGGTCTTAATCATTCAACATCAACATTGTATGAAGACAAGTATTTAATTTGAAAAATATCTAAGGGTATAGATGCATTAATCAACCCTTTTTTGTAGAAAGTAAATACATGAGAGCTTGATTGTCAAAAAGAAAGAAAAATTAAAAAGAAAACTTGAGAGCTTATTAAATGGTGAAATATAAATATTATTTGCCTGCAATTTATTAGTTAATTGATTTAAGGGAAATTTCACCATAATTTTATTTTTTAAATAATGTTATTTTTACTTTGTCTTTATTATTATTGAATGAGAGTATTTTAAATTATCAAGTGGTGATTATTAATTATTTTTTTAAAATGTGATGATTATTAACAAAGTAAAATTTATTTTGTAAAAAATAAAATAATTATAGACTATACTTTAATTTTATTATGATAATTATTTTGTGAAAAAAAAAATCACATGCATGGAAATTGACATGTCATAGTTTGGGAACATGCGGAGGCCTTGGGTTGTTGCTTGTGAGAGTGTTGTTGAAAACGTGCAAGCCAAAATCCAGGCACGCGTTGAAACGTGAATTTTAATACTTTGAGGTTACGTATGCTCTTATTTTGGCATTTGCTTTATAGGTTAGCCCTTATGTTATTTGAAATTTGTAAAAATTTTATTCTTATGATGGAAATATCTTAAATTCAATTTATATTTTCTACATTTGAGATGTAAGATCTAACTTTATTTGTTAAACAATAAAAATTCATTTTATAATAGTGGCTCACGGAATGATTTTCAAAATATATTAAATTCTAACAGCTAACATCTAATTGTTTTATTACCATTCCAATATTAATACGGAGTCTTGTATCACGTATAAAAAAATCATTCTAAATATGATGTGTTTTATTAATTTATTTTTTAATTTACAATCTTATTAAAATAAATTTTATCAACATTTTAAATATTTGTTAATATGTTAAAATGGTGTTTTTGTAAATTAAAAGGAACCTATTTAATCATTTAAACTAATTAAAAAAAATTAAATTATTTTTTTAACAAGTGATGCGTTAATATGATAAATTTATAATTTAACGAGACAAACTGAAAAAATATGTTTAACTTAAAGAATTACATACACAGTCATTCACATACAGCCATAGACCACACACACGCCTTCAAAAAAAGCGTGTGAGGGTGCAACACACAAGGCATGCAAATTGGCGATGTGGGACAATCATCCCAAGAAATTCTTATATGTTCATTGCTACCTTACAAAATGAAGAAGAAAATAAAATTTTTTATAAAATAAGAATTTAATATGTTCGATGCATCCATGCTATTATATATATTAGTGAATTTAGATCTCATCGAGGTAAAAAATATGCATCTCTAAATTTTTTTATGGGATCAAATTTTGTTAATCTTGATTAATAATATAGAGAGAACAATAGAAAAGTTTTCATTAATCATAATAATAAAAAAAATCGTATTTTATGAAATTATTATCATGAATATAAGATTTAAATTTGGGTTTAAAGAAAAAAAAATGATCACCATTCAACTATGGAGCCAAGAATCACAATGCATATTAGCAAGTAGCAGGTCCAAAATTCTGGGCCAGAAAACTTGTTTTGTGACATGGTGAGTGAAATGGAATGAAAGGCCCAAAGAATTTAAGCATTAAAATTTAGATTTGCATGGATTGGCACTTGGGCTGTAAGCTCATCATCACACACTACACTAATGCCTCTAATCATTCACTGGAAAACTGCTAATGAAGTGTGCAAGCATCTGCTGTACCCAGAAATGGCTCTCCACAGAATTAAGTTAGAGATATCACTAATTAGTAATTACCTATGTTGCATGCACACTTTAAAATATAAATATATTCATTTCGAAATCACATTTCCCTCCTATTTTCTAAAAAAATTAATCCAAATAAAAAAAAGTGAAATCCAAAATAAAAAAAACAAATACAAAATTTAAATGGATTTCCTTGTGTGAAGGAGAAGCATCCCAATTAAATTAAAATTATTTTAATTGCGAATTAAATTAATTTTTTTGGACTGAAATTAAAATAAATTAGTTGAAATTCCAATTCCAAGTGTATAATTTAATTTATATCGCAGCTTTTGTCATAAAGCTGAATCATAGTTCAGTTTTCTCATGTCACATAAAGCAGAGAAACAATTTCTTTCAAATCTTAATCTCCTTGGAAATTACAAACCCAGGAATTTCGTGCTAATTAACAGAGTTTTACACTGTTCCAGCAGCAAATCCACATGTTCTTGCCTTAGCATTAATTTTTTTTTTTTCTTATCTTCAAAATTTTCGTGCATGTAGCTTAATTATGGTCTAAGATTTGAATGAACAAATTAATGTTTAAATATTTTATCAATAACACATGAGACCTAGCTCAAGTGACAAGAGTTTTTGCTTTTGAGAGAAAAAAGTATTGGGTTCAATTCATCTCACAACACTAGGCATGTGAGATCTCACTTTAGTGATGACTAATGGTTTTCAAAATATACTAACTTCTAACAATTAACTGATCACTTTCCGTCCCGATGATACAGAATCCCGTATCAGTCATGAAATATGGATATTATCCAAAAAAAATATTTTATCAATAAATAATGTAGCAATCTTGTTATATGCCAATCAATGAAGATAAATCTACCTACTAGGTCCGCATGCTGCATCATAACTGCTAGGGCCACGGTTTATGAAGTAACCAGTTTTGATTCGGAACAGTCTGTTTACAGTTCCATAAAGAGTGGAACCGGTCAGTCGCTCCAATTCGGTTAGTTTATTTATTTAAAATTCATTTATTTTTAATTTTTTTTTTGATTTAGAACCAGAACCTGCCGGTTCCAATTTCAGACCAACCGGTTATGGTTCTATTTGAGAATGAACTGATCCTAAACTAACTTTTCCGAGTTTCAGGCCAATTTGAGACCGATTCTAATTTGACCAGGCTGATTTTGGCTCCAAACCGGTCCATGGCCAGGTATGTAATCATCATACATGCTCTAATTTTTTAATTGTTTTTTCATGATAGTAAGTTAAAATAATTATTGATAGCTAATTGAGAATAATATGGTTTTGTTTTTATACGAGTTGCAAAAAAGAAAACAAATATATATATATATAAATTGAATGTTTAAATTCACCATCCATTAATTTTTGTTAATTTATAATTAATTTATATGTGGTCCCTTGAACTTATCGTATTTATTTTATCGATCTTTTTAATTTATAAATTAATCATTTTGACATAATAATTTTATAATTTTTAAATAAATTTTGGTAAATTTATATGTTTATAGTTTTAATAAAGTGTTGATAAGTTTTATTTTTAATAAGTCGAGGTATTTAAATAGTTAGTTTGTAAGTTGAAGGGACAAAATCATAAAAGATTTTTATGTCAATTTTAGATTTTTGTTAATGTATTAAATTTTAATTTTAAGAAAATTTTTTTAGCATGTAATTACAAATTATTGGACTTTCAATATATAAAAAATTATTGTTTATAATATATTACCGACATTTTTATTTTATTTTTAAAGAGAAATTAATAAATACTAGTCTTCAACTTTTCAAAAAATAAATTGATTAATGTGGGTAAAAAAAAAAAATTAACATAATAATGTGGTAAATGTTTCGTTCCTTTTGCGTTAATACCCTTCTTTTATTATTAAAATACGGGCCGGATTGAAGCCCATCCACCGCTAGACAGGGTCATTATAGTAATTTAAAGTACTGTATTTTCTTCTTCACCTTCACAAATAGTTTATTTACCGTTTTCTGCATAGGTATGTCTTCTCTGTTGAAGTCCGCTAAAAACTATATAAATTAAGCACAATCCAAAATAAAAATCCATCAAAAAGAAAAAATGTCCAAATACAGCGTTTATTAGGGTTTTGCTCTTCTTCTTCTTCATCGTCTACAACCCTCAAAAACCCAAGCTTTTGCTCTTTTAATATCACACACTCACTCTTTTTTTTTTTTATTTAAAGATCTCTTCTCAAATTCAATCAAATAGAGGTAAGCTTGCTTCTTTCTTGAAATCCCTTTAAGACCCAGTAACAAGAATTGATTGAAGAACAAAACCCAGAAGGGAAATTTTTGTTGGGTTTTGTTTGTTTTATTTTTTTTTGTGAAGCCTAAGAGGATAAAGATTCGAACTTTATTGGGTTTCAATTGGTATAATAATAATATAAAATATGGATGATCTTGAGAAAGCAATACTTATCAGTTTTGATGAATCAGGTTCTGTGGATTCATCACTTAAATCACAGGCGGTTTTGTTTTGTCTGAAAATTAAAGAAACTCAATCAATATGCAGGATATGTGTTGAGAAATTGTGGTTTTGCAAGCTTGTTCAAGTTCAGTTCTGGTGTTTACAGGCTTTACAGGAGATTATTAAGGCTAAGTATGCTTTGTTGAGTGAAGAAGATAAGGTTCTTATAAGGAAATCAGTGCTTTCTATGTGTTGTTTTGATTTGATTGAGGATAGCAATGCTGTTAGGCTTTTAGAATGTCCTGCATTTATAAAGAACAAGCTTGCTCAAGTTTTGGTTACTTTGATTTATTTTGAGTACCCTTTGATTTGGTCTTCAGTGTTTGTTGATTTTTTGCCTCATTTAAGTAAAGGAGCATTAGTTATTGATATGTTTTGTCGGGTGTTGAATGCCCTTGATGATGAGTTGATTAGTTTACCAGAGGAGTCTATGGTGGCAGGGAGGGTTAAGGATGCAATGAGGCAGCAATGTGTAGGACAGATAGTGAGAGCATGGTATGACATTATATCTATGTATAGGCATTCTGATCCAGATGTATGTTCTAATGTGTTAGATTCAATGAGTAGGTTTATTTCGTGGATTGAAATTGACTTGATTGTGAATGATGCTTTTATTCCCTTGCTATTTGAGTTGATATTGGTTGATGGGGAATCTGAGCAGCTTCGGGGTGCAGCTGCTGGATGTGTTTTGGCAGTGGTTTCGAAGAGAATGGATCCACAGTCAAAACTAAACATGTTGAAGAGGCTTCAGATTAGTAGGGTTTGTCCCTTGTTAACTGGGGATAACGACTCAGAGTTAGTATCGAAAACAGCTGCATTGATTACTGGGTATGCTGTTGAAGTTCTGGAATGTTATAAACGAGTTGGTGTGGAAGATGCTAAAGGGCTTTCACTGGAGCTTTTGAATGAAGTTTTGCCCTCAATTTTTTATGTAATGCAGAATTGCGATGCAGACACATCATCTAGCATCATACAGTTCCTTTCAGGTTATGTTGCAACTATGAAGAGCCTTTCTCCATTGAGAGAGCAACAAGCACATTATGTGGGTCAGATTTTGGAAGTCATTCGCACTCAAATTTGTTATGATCCTACTTACCGAGATAATCTTGATAAGTTGGATAAGTTTGGCAGAGAAGAGGAAGATAGGATGGTTGATTTTAGAAAAGACTTATTTGTGCTGCTGCGCAGTGTGGGTTGTGTGGCACCTGAGGTTACTCAAGTATTTATTACAAACTCTTTAGCTAGTGCTGCTTCATCTTCATCAGAAAGAAACGTTGAAGAGGTCGAAGCTGCAGTTTCTCTTTTGTATGCACTTGGTGAATCATTAAATGTTGAAGCAATGAAAACTGTGGGTGGATTGTTATGTGAACTAGTGCCAATGCTGCTTTCGACAAGATTTTCTTGCCATTCTAATAGGTTAGTTGCCTTGGTGTATTTGGAGACAATTACTAGATATATGAAGTTTGTTCAAGAGAATACACAATATATCCCCATGGTTCTAGCTGTCTTTCTTGATGAGAGAGGAATACAACATCCAAACATCCATGTAAGGCGTAGAGCAAGTTATTTGTTCATGAGGGTTGTGAAAATGCTGAAAGCCAAGCTGGTTCCTTTCATAGAGACAATTTTGCAGGTACTAGGAGAATCATCTACTTGTCTTCTAGTAATGAGGCATCTAGCACAATTTGTAGTTTATAAACTTGATTTGTACAATATTTGAATTGTGGCTATGAATTGACAGAGCCTCCAGGATACCGTTACTCGTTTTACAAATATGGATTATTCATCACATGAACTCTCAGGATCTGAAGATGGCAGCCACATATTTGAGGTGCCTTTCATTTTCCTTCTCCTTTTTTTTTTAAATGCAGTCATTCACAATCATTGGCATGTGTAGAGGCACACTTGAAAACACAGACATGCATGTGTTGAGGTCTTTTTTTTTCTTAATTTGTACAAATTCGTGAGGGTGCTGTTTGTTTTGGCATTTATGATGACTGTTCGCAGGCAATTGGTTTGTTGATTGGTATGGAAGATGTGCCACTGCAGAAACAAATTGATTATCTCTCCTCATTGCTTACTCCCCTTTGCCACCAGGTTTTTGCTAATTTTGTAGCTTTGTAGACTTCGTTGTTTATCATTTTCCCCCTCCATATATGTTTTGCTGAAGATGTTACATGTGCATAATATTATAATAAAAAAATGATTAATCGATGTCTTGCATGCCCAAATAGTATATTTATTTTTGATTCATTCTGAATTCTTTATTTGATCCAGGTTGAGATATTGCTCATGAATGCCGAAGTGCTAAATTCAGATGAGTCTGCAGGAAAAATTGCTAATGTTCAGCAAATAATCATGGCTATTAATGCACTCAGCAAGGTTTTTCTCATGTTTTTCAGTCTTCTATTATTTTTTACTGACTTGTTTTTGTCTTTCATAGAATTCAGTAGTGGTGCCATTATATACTAAATAGATGGTTACTAAATTATAGTAAGATAGATCTTCACAGTAGCCGAATTGTTTTAACCTGCTGTGTTTTACATTCGGTTAATATTTCATCATTGTCAAAAGTACATCGAGCACATCCTTGAAGCTTTTTCATTATGTTTTTAATTGCTCATTAGAAATTTGATTTCATGGATATGTTTGTACTCACATTCTCAATTTGTTGTCCAGGGTTTCAGTGAGCGTCTTGTAACTGCTAGCCGTCCTGCCCTAGGCCTCATGTTTAAGCAGGTTGGTGCTTGATATTTTTTTTGTTTTTATGTTTCTTGCACTGCATGCTACCTACTGCTGCACCACCTTACAATTTCCCTCAACCCAAAGAGTTAACTTTACATTGTTTTTGTCATCTTAATGACCAAGAGTCTTGGTTCACATATGTTATTGTTGTGTATGGTGTTTCACCACGTTACTTTCATATATTGACCTATTTTTCATGGTTATCTGATGCTTTTCCTCTGTCAATTGGCTTCTTCAGTTATTTTTCTTGTCATCATTCTCTTCTTCTCCCTCTCTCTGAAGCCTGTATTCAGTTTTCCTAATCTTTTGAATTGTTTTCTTGTACTTCTGATGAGTAGTTTAGATGCTAGTCTCTGCTACAGAGAAACTTCATTGCTCTATTTTTTTTGTGTTAAATTTGGATTTCCTATCTTTTCTATCTAGACGTTGGATATTCTTCTACAAATTCTTGTTGTGTTTCCAAAGAACAAGCCTCTCCGGAGTAAGGTAATGGAACCATCAAAGTGCTTAGCTTTGATACTTTATTTACTTGCATATTTGCCTAAAGCTAGCATTCGTGGTATGCAGGTCACAGCCTTTATCCATAGGATGGTGGATACTCTAGGAGCATCTGTATTTCCTTTTCTTCCAAAGGCATTGGAGCAATTGCTTGTTGAATGTGAGGTATTATAGAATGGGTCCTGTTTGATTGATTTAAAATATTCATTTTAATAAATTCTAGTCGTATTTCCACTTCTTTATAAAAATATTTCTGGCATACCCTTGATCACAATGAATATTCATCTCTTCTCTAAGTAATGCTGAGTGATTTTTTGTATGATTTGGGGATGACATCAATATTCTGCCCCAGCCTTAATGGAAATGGCAAGCGGTAATAGGGGTGTAATCGAGCCGAGCCGAGTCGAGTCGACACAGTGCCAGACTCGAGCTCGACTCGATTTGAAAACTCGAAGCTCGAAACTCGACTCGAACTCGATCGAACTTCATTTTCAAAACTCGAGTTCAACTCATTTAAATAATTCTTATACTCGAGCTCGACTCGATTAATTATTTAAAATTTTAAAAATATATATTTTTAAATATTCAAACTTGACTCGAATTCGAACTCGACTCGGTTCGATAAGATATTTTTGTAATTATATTAAAATTAAATGATAAAAAGGTAAATATGCATAAGCTCGATTAAGCTTGATTAAGCTCGCGAGCCTATCGAGTCAAGTATTAAGGAGCTCGAGCTCGACTCAACAGTCTACTCGAGTAGCTTGAGCTCGAGCTGGACTCGATAATAATGGAGTCGATTTCGAGTCGATCCCCGAGTAGCTTGCTAGTAGATTTGACTCGGTTATACCCCTAAGCGGTAATTAGCGCAATTGATTAGGACCATTTGGCTCTTTGTAATATCTCTCTCGAGAAATGGGATTTTCAGCTACTCAATTGCTTTATAATAGTTTTTTGCATGACAAGGAACTGTTGCTTTTTGCCCAAGGAAGGGGGTGAAGCTTGAAGGAAATTTCATCGGTGTTTTGTGGATTATTATAATTATGCTAGCTTTTTTTAAAAAAAAAATTCTGATGTGACCTGAAGGTATGATTATGGATATGTTGTTTTATTGCAGCCAAAGGAAATGGTTGGTTTTCTAGTACTACTTAATCAACTAATTTGCAAATTCGGCACCTCAGTTCATGACATAGTGGAAGAAATTTTCCCAGCCATTGCTGGCAGGATATTTAGTATCATACCAAAGGATGCATTTCCTTCAGGACCTGGAACAAACAATGAGGTATGGAAATACCAACCTAGTAATATTTCTTGATGCATTGGGAGTAGTGCAAACTACAAAACCTCTTATCAGCAGCATTTTCATTTCATATATGTTTGTCAGACTAATTGAAATGCTCTGAAGTGTTGCTTGTCCATGGATATGGTCTTTATCATTTCTGAACATATATTGCTGCAGTAATATTATGATGTTTTTCAATTTTACATCAAATTCATTTTCATGGATCATGGAAAACTCTGGTGCCAACTTTATTTGTATTTCAAATATCATCTAATTGAAGGCAATATGTTGATTTATTTCGGCTGTGTCTCTCGCCTTGTAGGAAATCCGTGAATTACAAGAACTTCAGAAAACAACGTACACATTTCTTCATGTCATAGCTACACATGATCTATCTTCAGTCTTCCTTTCTCCCAAGAGCAGGGGTTACTTGGATTCTCTGGTGCAGATGCTTCTGCACACAGCTTGCTATCACAAAGATATTCTAGTGAGGAAGGTGTGTCTGACACTTAATTCATGACTTGCTGAAGTTTGGATCTTTTAAAATATTACAATAGCTTGGAACTTGATGTAACAATATTATTCCTCTGTAACTCAGGCATGCGTGCAGATATTCATTAGATTAATCAAAGATTGGTGCGTGAAACCCTATGGCGAAGAAAAGGTTGGTCTTCTCTATTTAATTCTTTATGGCTTTTTCTGTTGTGGATTTTCATCACTCTGACAACATTGAACATGCTCAGGTTCCGGGTTTCCAAAGTTTCATAATCGAGTCCTTTGCCACAAACTGTTGTCTATATAGTGTGCTTGACAAGTCCTTTGAATTCCAAGATGCAAATACTGTGAGTATTATGCAAACTATGAGGAGTTTTTTTTTTTTTTTTTTTTTTTCTTTTTTGTTGCTATTTATAGGGGTGAGCAAATGTCGGTTCGGTTGTTTAAAAATGCCTAAAACCAAACTGAACCGAACCTATATCGGTTCGGTTTTGTTAAAAAACTCCTAAAACCGAACTGAACCAAACCGAATTTTTTCGGTTCGTTTATTTTTTATTTTTTCACTTTTTTAATTTTAAAATTTTTTTATTTATGTAATTTTACAATATTCTAATAAGATTTATTAGATATATTAATGTTAATTTTTTATATTTATATTTATTTTATTTATTAATCTTTTTAAAAAGTCAAATGAACCGATTCTCTAAAATATATTTAAATACGTTTTGTTAGAATTTTTTTGGTAGTAAATAATTTTATTAAGAGTTTTATATATTTAGAAACTAATATTATTAATAAAATTTAAAATATTAGTACTAAGCCAATCAAACCGACCTATAAATATATATAAAATTTTAAATATACAAAGAATTCGGTTCAATTCAATTTATTAAATTTTTTACTCTAAAAACCGAACTAAACTTATTTCGGTTCGATTCGATTCAAACCGAATTAATAATTTTCATCATAAAAATTGAATCGAAACCAAACCGAACCATTTCGGTTATTTTTGCTCACCCCTTTATGGCTATTAGTAAAATGAAATTTAAAATAACTACAACTATAAGCTACACTATATATATATATATATTTTTTTTTTTCAAATTTTCAAATTTTTTTATTCAAAAAAATTTTAAAGAAAAGAAAATAGCACCTCTCTTGACATTTTGTTTCTCACCAAACAGGACCTCACCAAAATTATCTGAATGGCAAAACTTACATTTTGTTTCACACCAAAAAGGACCCCACCAAAGTTCTCTAAATGGCAACTTACAAAATCGACCATCAAATCTGTGATAATCAACCCATGTGATGCATTCCAATTCCATCAACGACCGTACACGTGTCTTCTCCACACGAAAACCTAACTCCTACACGCATCAAGCCACATTTCGACCACTCAGCCAATAACAAACTTCCACGTGTACAATAAAAAACTTCTCCATTTATGTCTCTCACTTTTCCCCACTTGCCACTTCTGTGAAGAAGAAAATCACGGCCGCCTCCATATTTTTCCCCATCCCCAAAATACCCTTGACGTGGTATCAAATTTTCACTCTTTACCCTTTGCTCTGAACCCAAAAGCTCGGAGCTTTCTTTATAGCTCCTCAAATATTGGGTCAATAGTAACGTAAAAGTAAAAGCTGACCTAGTAATGGTGCAGCCGGAGGCTTGCCAGAACGATGAAGAGCTCACACTGTTGCCTCTCAACAAGAATGGTGAGGGGTCATGGAGGTTAAATTTTGATGGGTATCAGTTATCAGCAGAGCACAAAGAGAAGAAACAGCCTCGTGGGATCCATGACTGTCTTGGGGTTCTATGTAATTTTTACTACTTACTCTTCTTTGAATTATATTCAATATCAAGACTTTGATGCTTTTTTTTTATTTGGGTTTTATTTGTTTTGGCTTTTAATGGAAATGTTCTGCTTTAGCTTATGGTTTGGTGGATTCTTTATTATTTTGTTTAGAAGGGTTTTGCTTGTTTAGTTATTTATGTGTGCACAAGTGTTTGTTTTGGACTATAAATAATCTTGGAGAAGGTATATGAAATATTGAAATGGGAATTGATTGTTTGTTACTGTTTTTAGGTAAAAAAGTTATATTGGGGATTGGGTAGTTGGGCTGCATAAGTAAAAATTTAATTTTAATGTGAAAAAGCAAGTTCTTTGTCTTTTGTTAGGTTGATGGAGAGAGAGAGAGAGAGTGTGTGTGTGTGTGTGTTAAATTGGATTTAGATTGTTTGTGTGGAAAATGGTGTGTTTGCAATTAAAGTTCAAGGTGATTGCATGAGTTACATTTCTTTCATGTTTTTCGATGGATTCAGGCCCGGAAGATGATGTTGCTGAATACTATCAGCAGCAAGTGGAAATGCTTGAAGGCTTTAATGAAATGGATTCCTTAGCAGAGCGTGGCTTTATTCCTGGGATGTCAAAGGTTTATTTCTGCCTTCTTTTGCTTTGTTGTATTTGAAACGTGATGGATGTATGGCTTAAACAGAAGCTATTGCTATTATGGTTGCAGGAAGAGCAGGAAAGTTTAGCCAAAAGTGAGACCTTTGCTATTCGAATATCAAACGTCGCAAATATGGTTCTTTTTGCTGCTAAGGTGTATGCATCCATTAGAAGTGGTTCATTGGCTATTATAGCATCCACATTAGACTCTTTGCTTGATCTTCTATCTGGCTTTATCTTATGGTTTACTGCATTCACTATGCAAACACCCAACCCCTATCAGTATCCTATTGGAAAGAAGCGCATGCAGCCATTGGTTAGTCCTCTATCAACAAGCATAGAATTGTTAGTCTCTTTGTTTGTTTGGCATATTTGTCTTATGCATCAATCAATCTGTAGACTTATCAATGAACAGCACACATTCATGACACCATTTATCAGTATATGTTATCAGAAAACTAACATGAAATGAGAAGAATTCTCTTGATATCAATATGAAATTAGCTTCTAGGACATGAAAAGTAACAGCACAATATTATATCATAAAGCATGCTTCAGTGTATTGCTTAATAAACTGTGAAAGGGCAAAGAAAATGTACAGGCTAGTACTATCATCTGATAATGTTCCATGGTAATTTCACATAAGGTTGTTAGGCAAAGAATATTTTCTCAGATCAATACTTCCTCAACTGTGATGCCAGCTTCCTTTTTCTCTTTTATTTGCTTGGCCATGTTGCTTTTTCTTTATCATTTCTTTTGGCTGTGCTTAATTTTATTTCTGCTTTCAATTTAATATTTGCTGTTACGTTTTTTTCTTCACAAGATAATTTTTTTTTGACACTAAGATATGGAACTAGATCTCATAAGGTTTGTTTGGAAAGCACAAAGTAAAGTCTTTTAAATTTATATCCCCACCAGATACTGGATTTATACATGTATCTGTTTTCAAATAGATATCCACGAATAATGGTGGCCATTTATTGCTTCTAGATGTGAAAGAGAAATTGTCTGTTGAAATCAAAACTGTTCCTATATGATTTTTTGTAGTACCATGCATTCCATATATTTGTTCAAATCTGTAACCGTTGAATCATGCACAGGGAATTCTTGTTTTTGCCTCTGTTATGGCAACTCTGGGACTGCAGATAATCTTGGAATCAGTACGTGCATTGCTTTCTGATGTAAGTGGACCCTGGTCAAATCTCTAATATGTGCCATTTCTGTTAATGAAACTTTTATTTTCTTCTAATAAGATTGGACATACTTGAAAGGATATCCATTTCTTATGTTTTTTCTAATGCTATTTCCAGGAGAATGAATTTGAGTTGACCAAAGAGCAAGAGTGCTGGGTTGTGGGCATTATGCTTTCAGTGACTTTGGTAAAACTTCTTCTCATGGTCTACTGCCGATCTTTTACTAATGAGATTGTTAAAGCTTACGCCCAAGATCACTTTTTCGATGTTATTACGAATATAATTGGCCTTATTGCTGCACTTCTTGCTAATTACTTGGAGGATTGGATGGATCCAGTTGGGGCAATAATAGTAAGTAAAACTGCCTCCCTTCTTCCCCTTATTCATCGTATGTTTTTGCATTGATAGAGAATGGAATTGTGTGGTTATCATTAGCATGTCTCTCTTCTACTGTTTATGAATATCATAAGCGGTCTAAATGGATTTAATAAATATTTGCTACAATCTATGTTTATCAATAAAAATAGATAAATTTAGCATTTATTGGCATAAAAAGATGCTGTTCCAGTTGTTTCACTGGATTTCAGTTACTGTTTTCCAATATTCATCTCACCACTTTAATTTACTTAAATATTGGACTCTGAGATTTTAAGACTCCTACAGAAAAGGATGACATTGTGATCGAGTTCAACTATCTAGGCTAGCTACTCTCTTGGACCTTCTAAGAGTCGTGGGCAATAAATTGGTTATCATGTTCTTGTCCTTTTTTTTTTTTAAATGAAGTTAAGCATTAAAAGTGCTTCGCTTTTAACTTGCAAAATATTTCACATTCTTAAAAACTTGAGTTTTGATATGCTGCAGCTGGCCTTGTACACCATTCGCACGTGGTCAATGACGGTGTTGGAAAATGTGAATTCCCTAGTTGGAAAATCAGCTACTCCAGATTACCTTAAAAAACTCACATACCTTTGTTGGAACCATCACAAGGCAGTTAGACACATCGATACAGTCCGGGCTTACACCTTTGGGTCTCACTACTTTGTTGAAGTAGACATCGTCCTGCCTGCCAGCATGCCCTTGCAAGAGGCTCATGACATTGGGGAATCACTACAGGAGAAGCTAGAGCTATTGCCAGAGATTGAGCGTGCCTTTGTTCATCTTGATTATGAGTACACACATAAGCCTGAGCACGCACAGTCTCAGACATAGTAGCAAGCAAAATCTGATCTCTGTTGTTATGTTCTTTTGGTTCTCTCCCCAACATCCGCAATGTATCAAGTCCGCAAAGCTTTGGCCACATCGATATGTAAGTAATTATGCCGATGAATACTTTGGGTGGATGGTTATTAAATCTTAAATCCCACTAATGCCGAAATTCCAAATCAGTGGCGTGTTTGATCTAGGATAGATGATTCAAGGTATCGTAGTTCATGGATTTATGCAAGCGGTGCATTAGGAAGTTAATGATTATTAAACACAGCTTGCTAGCTGATTTGTTTACTGCCAAACTGTTATTGTATGTATGGTTTGCTTTGGAATTGTAATAGGAATTGAAATGGGTATTTTCCAGAAAATTCCATATTATAAGCTCTGCAAATGCAGCTGCTAATGGAGTATAAACACAAGGTGTCTCAATGGAAGTTGTTGAGTATGCCTTCATTATCTTCAGATTGACTGATCTATATCGATGTTATAACATTAGCAAGTGCCTGTTTTTGAGTTCCTGCAAATCCAAGACCTTGTGTATCAAGAATCAGCTTCTGTTATTGTGATTAGATTTACAATCAAGACTTCCTGTTTACTCTTTTGTCAGTCAAAGATTGCTTGTGATAAGGTTAATAAATAATTTGATTGCTTACAAGTTATTTTGTGTTACAGTTGTGCTTTTATTAAATCGGCACGATTCGAACCATGCACTTCATCGCATTCGCGGTTGTTATAGTTAATATATGGTATTAGTTATAAAAGAGAACTGAAATTATTGGTTAATATTGTCATAATCACTAATTTTAGTCTAGTTGTGGGGCCTAAATATTGGCAAGCAAGAAAGGTTAATTGCAGAAGATGAGCACTTGACTTGAGTACAAAACCAACCATTAGCTTTGAATTGCTTAACAAAGTTGCCAAACATATACTGAACATTGTGTTCATGGCCTCCGAAATGGCCGAACCGACCCTATTCAGTTCGGTTCAGTTTTATGTAAAAAATTTTTTTATTAATCGAGATAACCGAAATAACCGATTTTTTTATTTTAATTTTTCTAAATATTTGTTAAAAATATATGCAAATTTAATATAAAAATATAAAAATAATCAATATTTTAAAATTTTTGGTTCGGTTTTCTACCCAAAAATTTCAATTCTAATTTTTTAAAATTCAGTTATTTCAGTTCAATCAGAAAAATGACCAAAAACCGACCGAACCGACCGACGAACACCCCTACCCTGCTAAACATATAATTTAAATAATCCACTACTCAGGCTCATAGCACCTCCATGGCCCAAAACAACCCACAACAGAAGCACACACAAAAAAATATTAGGCAGAAAAACAAAATCATATCCTTATAATATATATGAGTATTTATATACATATGTATAAGTAAATATTATATCATATTTTTTAAAAAATTACTTTTCATTGACATGATTTATATTAATTCACAAAATTAACAGGGCAATTATAGCCTAAGAAATACACAAAATTAGCAGGGATTCATTTCACTTGAATTTAAGAATAATCAAAGTTTTTATGCGGCTACTGTATAGGGGAGGAACCAAATATTAAGACATTAACAAAGCAATTATATACATCAATCATTATATGTGAAAAAGGCAAGGGGGCTAATTTTTTTTATAATTTTCAATCTAATTTGACCGTAAAAAGGTATGAGTCCTATAGAAAATGATTTGATATGATATATGACAATGGAGTTGAAAAACAAAAATAGAAAAAGATAATAACAATTTAAATATCAATGCAAAACTCAATTTTTTTTGCAGATGCCAAAGCTTATTTGAATTCTTCATTTTCTCATGTTGCATTTTTTTTTTATAGGGATAACATCTCTATTATTAACTTCTAATTTTTTTCATAAATAAATATTAAAAATTTTAAATATCTCTTAGTTAAAAAAATTTTCATTAGTCAATCTCTTAATTTTTTGAATTTTATTCTTTAAAATTTTTTACATATTACAAATTTAATATTTTTAAACTTAATTATTTTCATTAATATTTCAATAGTTATACAAAGAACAAATAAAAAAAAGAATAACTAAACTAAAACCAAATATAAAAATCTAACACTTAATTTTTTTTAAAAAAAATTCTGATATAAAAATTATTTTATATTTATTTTTGTTACTTAATTTTTATATAATCTTATAAATAATTTAATTTTAATTTTTTTGAAAGAATAATTTATGTTAAATAGTTAATTAAAGATACTTTAATGTATCTTATTATTTTAAAATTTTTATTGAATTATAAAAACTATCAAAATTTTTAAAATAATAATATATAAAAATAAATAATTATAAAATATCAAAATTTTAATTTTTTAAAATATAAAAATAAAAATAAAAAGTTGACTAATAAAAATGTTGTTTGACTACTAACAATAATTTTTTAAATTTAACTTCTTTTTTTTTTTTTTTTCTAAAACTCTAATTAAAGAGTTTAGAGAAGATAATAAAAAACAAGTGATATTAGCTAACTTATAAAATAAGAAAAAAATAATGAAAAGTTAAACATTTTTATTATATTTGAAGTACAAAAGATAGTTAAAAATAATAACTATTATTAATATTTTAAAAATATTTTCAATAAAAGAATTATTGAATTTTTAACATAAATTCAATATTTTTTCTATGAACTATTTAAAAATTTTGCTCTGTTGAATTACCAATTATTTTTTTTTAGTAAATTGGTAATTTTCCCCAGAGATTAATTACAAGAAATTATGAAAATATTATTTGGCATTTTTAATCTTTTCTTTAAATAATGGACCACCAAAATAGTAGAATTGGCTTTTGATAAGCCCCATGGTGGCTCCTGCTTCCTTAAACGGTGAACCTACTGCCGTATACGCAACTGATGAATATGATTCATGTCTATTTCATTTGTTAATTTTTGTCGACTCCAACTTTGGCCAAAATGCTGTCCACGTTCATTTTGTTGCATTTTATGCCTTTTTAAGTCTATATTCCAACTCCTTTTATTTTATCTTTATCTACTGTATAGTACTTGAACATGCCCAATTATTTTGGTCAGTATCTGACTTGAGATTTTTGTAATTTTTGGATCATAATTGAAGCTTAGTAATTTCCTACATTGTATAATGATCCCAAACAAAATTTTGTTTTGTTTCCATCTCAAGGAAAAATGGGTAATGGGACTCTTTTGAATTTTAAAGGGAATTTTTTTTTTTGGCCAAATACCAGAAACTTCCCAAAGAAAATTAAATTTATTTGATGCTATTTCTCATAAGTTGAGATTTTTTTTTTCAAATATATATATATATGAGGGATTCATTTTGATTTTAACCATAAATTAAGCAAAAAAATTATAAATTTATTTATTAATAATATACGACCGTCTTTCACTATAGTATATATATGTGTATTTATACAGATAATTTTTTCACTTGAATTTCAATTAGAAAAATTATTATATACTTTTTATGTATTACATGCTATCATTTCAATGATTATAATTAAATAAATAATTTTTAATTTAATTTATATAAATACATATATATGTACTGTAAAAATTATATTATTGAAATAAAAATAAAATACACTTGAACTATAGAAAAAGTATCAATATAATTGTTAAAAATTAAAATTTTTATATATTTTAATTGTAAAATTTATAATTTTCATTACAGTTTATTTCTTAATATTTTATTATATATACACAGTATTTTAGTTTCAATATTTTCAAAATTTAATTGCATGAATTAAATATTTATTATAAAAACATAAAATAAAATAAAATAAAATATAAATATAAATATAAATATAAATTTAGTAAAACTTTATTTACACCAAACCCATAATAATTTGATTGAATAATAATTTTTTTTTGTAAGAAAATTATGAAATTAACTATAGCGTAAAGATGACAAAAGGTGAAAAAAAAAAGTCTTCAACTGTTAGAAAAGAGAAAATAATAACTTAAATTTAATGTCTATTCATCAAAACTCATAAACTTTTTAAATAGGACTCAAATAGACCCTTTTCTTAACAATTTAATTTATGAAACTATAAAAAATAAAAAAATTATTAATATTTTATTTTAGTACAATTGAATCCTAAATATTTTTGAAATTCAAATATTTATTTATTTTATTAGTTACTTTTTTAAAATTTATTTTAAAGTATATTACTAGTTTTCTTAAAAATGATTTTAAAGAATAAAAATTATTATCCAAACTTATTTAAGATTGTAAAAAATTATCATTAAAAAATAATTAGTACAAAATGTCCTAAACTATATATTTTTATTCTTAAAAATGATATTAGAGTGTAAAATTTTAATTTTTATAAAAATTATTATAAAAATAAATAATTTATTTGGCCAATAAAATATAAAAGTCTAGAATATTTTTATACCTTTTACGTAATAAATTTTATAAGAATTAAAACTTTTACATACTAAATTATTTTTTAAGAATAAAAAATATATAGTTTAAAATAATTATTTCAGATTAACAATTTTTGTAATGATAATTTTTATGCTCATAAATAAATTTGGTCAATAATTTTTATATTTTAAAATTATTTTTAAGAAAATAAGTAAATATATTTTAAAATAAATAACTCTTAAGAAGTTATTTTATTCTAAAAACAATTAATTTTATTTTGTTTGAAATTTTTTTTTATAAATTTTGATGGGTTAATATCAAATTTAAGGTAAGGTGATATTTGATTGCCCCTTTTCTTTTTAGCTTTTCCCTATAAAGATAACAAATTGACAACTAACCGAAGAGGCCGCCAAATTTTACTCGCTCAGCACATAACTAAAAGATCCAATATATACCCCACCAAAATTTAATTTAATTAAACTATATAATATAACAATATTCTATTTTTATTTTATTCGACCACACTTTCTCTCTTTACCACAAATTCATATTTTTTTGCTGGGACCCCCTTAAATTAAAGCCATCTATTTCTCTCTAGTGAACCCACAGTGCGCATGGAGATATCCTACGCATCATCAAGCTCCCGCGACCTCTCCCGTGCCGCCACCATCTCTCCATCTTCCTCCGGATCCTCCATGCCGACAACCCGACCCGTTAAAATTATCCCTCTCCAACATCCTAGTACGACGTCGTCGTCTTCTTCTTCTTTTTCATCTTCCACTAATAGCGCCTCTGCTTTGTTCTCTCGATGGAGGACGAAAATTAAACGTAGGACGTGGATTGAATGGGTCGAATCGTTGTTTCCTTGCTGCCGTTGGATTAGAACTTACAAATGGCGTGAGTATTTTCAAGTTGATCTTATGGCTGGTATTACCATCGGTATCATGCTTGTGCCGCAGGTGATTTTTTCTTTTACTAATGACTCTTGTAACGAACTTTTGAGGTGTGTTTGTTTCCTGAGAAAGTCAACTGAAATGTATGCATGCACACGCGCACTGTATCTCAAAAGAAAAAAAAAAGTATGTTTTCTGTTTGTTTCCCGAGAAAGTTGTTGTGGAGAAGCGAGTCAAGTAACTTGAAATTGCGTTTTGGTGAAGGAACTACTGTTACTGCATTTTTTTTGTTTTCAACTTTTGTCATGGATCACTCAACTGTAATTGATTGGATGTATATACTTCTTATAAGATTCTTTACAGCTATGGATTTTGTGAGGTGTAAGTGATTTTGATTGGTTTATTTATTTTTTATTTTTTGTAATGGGAGTACTCAAGTGTAGTTGATTGGATATGATTTGATTTTTTTCAAATCTTTAACAGTGAAGGATTTTGAAAATTTTCAAGATTTTGATTTTATGTTTTGTATTATTTTATTTTCAATGATTTATTTGTGTCACTCTATTGCTGATAAATTAGCTTTAATTTCCAAGTTAGGTTGTGTTTGGTTGCTTGGAATTTGAGTGTTTAAAAGTGGCATTTCAAATTCTAAGCAACGAAACACAGTAGTTACTACTGTACTTTTACTGCTTTTACTTTGCCACGGTTGGAAGAAGGCCTACTACATTGTACTTGCTATTTTTTTTGTCAGTTTGCCACCTCAGTTTACAAAATAATCATTTTACACTTGAACTTGTTAAAAACATAGTTTATTGACACATTTTGTACCATTTGAAGTGTCTAAATGGTTTTTTTGTAAGGTAAAATGAAACTATTTAGACACCTGAACTAAATGTAAAGTGTTTATAATGTGATGTTTTTAGCAAGTTAAATGTGTTAAAATGCTCAATTTATAAGATGAAGGACTAACAAAACTTGCCAAGTTCATGAAGTTGCATATTTGTTCACATATACATGGGTTTTGGTTATTTGTTGTTGATTGGTTGTTATTGTAATTGAACAGGCAATGTCTTATGCAAAGTTAGCAGGGCTCCAACCAATTTATGGACTTTGTAAGTTTAACATTATTGTACATTTAAATTGCTTTTTTGTTGAAAAGTTTGGCATGTATAATTTATTTTTTTAATGGTTATGTGCAATGGCAGAACTAGTGCCCTCCTCTGTAAAAAAGAATTTATCCTTAAAATTTAGCTTGTCTCCCCTAAAAAGAATCTACTTTAGTCCTTCAAAAGATTTTTTTCAATATTTCATCCCCCTTATTGTTTTCTCCTTCGACCATAGACAGGAACAAGTGCCCCTGGCCCAACATTGATGGGCTGGTTCTGCCACTGCAATGTGGATATAGCATATTGTATTCTGGCAGAGTTTTAAAATAAAGAATTATGGATAAACACCAGGATTTGACATAATTTAAATTCTGACTATATTCATGTCTATGAATTGATCATTTATAATCTTTGGTGGTGGACAAGTTATGGAAATGTATAATGTAATGAAAATAACACCATTGCATTTTGCTCCAGTATTGCTGTTTGTTATATTCATTTTAAGAGTTACTTTGAGGCACATAAGTGTCTCATTTTAACAAAGAATTTTCTGTGCTTGTTCTGCAAGGTAGACACTGGTTTTGTGCCAGTATTTGTGTATGCCATATTTGGGTCATCTAGGCAACTGGCAACTGGTCCTGTGGCGTTGGTTTCTCTGCTGGTCTCTAATGTTTTAAGTGGAATTGCTGATTCATCTGATGCTTTATACACGGAACTTGCAATATTATTAGCACTTATGGTTGGGGTTCTAGAATGTATCATGGGGCTTTTGAGGTA
This sequence comes from Macaranga tanarius, assembly GCA_949673435.1. Taxonomy (NCBI): domain Eukaryota; kingdom Viridiplantae; phylum Streptophyta; class Magnoliopsida; order Malpighiales; family Euphorbiaceae; genus Macaranga; species Macaranga tanarius. Next base: position 18,039 of record CATIWO010847605.1, on the reverse strand, counting down.
ATTGTGCTAAACTTAATCATCACACTTGTACTGCATTCTAGTTGCTTTTATAATGTATGTATGGCTGTGTTATTTTTGGACATTTTCTGAGCTGAAAATTCAAATATTCTGCTGCCTGTAGAAATTTTGCCAATATATCCAGTTTGTTTTACTCTGCATGCCTCTGTTGTGAAGTTTCTTTTCCTTTATAGGCTTGGATGGCTTATACGCTTCATCAGCCACTCTGTGATTTCTGGCTTCACAACTGCATCAGCCATTGTGATTGCATTATCTCAAGCAAAATATTTTTTGGGATATGATATTGTACGAAGTAGCAAGATCATACCACTGATTAAGAGCATAATATCTGGAGTGGATGAGGTATATTTCTTCAAGTGATAGATTCACTTCGGAGTCAGTATATTCACATGCTGCATTTTTTCCTATATGTCTATTTGGATGTAGTTTTTTACATGGTCTTGTAAAGGAGTCCTTTTTTACCTTGTAAGCATGGTGTGGAAAATTGATTGATCATTTTTGTCCTCTGCTGAGTTTAATCCTATCTATCAGCTTCTTATCTGCTTATTTGTTTGATTGTAATTCTCATGACACCCTCTTCTATAGTGCTTTATGGTCTTATGTGCAGCTTTGAACAACTGGATAGATAATTTAAACAGGTGACTTTGTCTTGATTTCTTTTGAAAGAATACCATTTTTTTATAATCTCCAGCACATGTACAACCCAATTTTCTGAAGATGCAACAGGTTTGTGCTTCATTAAAGAGAAGATACAAACACAAACAAATTTGAGAAAAAACCTGTTACATTAGCTGTCACCTATTAAAGTAATAGAATTCTTTCTACTATTTGGGGTTCTTACTTCCTCAAGTTCCTTCTTAGAATCCATAAAAAAACTATATCTGGAAAGCATGGGCAACAGTTCTGAAAAACATAAAGAAGACAGAAAGTGGTAAAAGGATTTTGGTCTTTGGTGATTTTTTAATTTAATGCTCATATTGATACAATTTAGCTTGGAGCTTCTCTTTTTGGCAACAGCGTATCCTTGGCTTGATGCCAGCTGATACGATCGTACGGCAGTTGGTATCATCAACTTTAAATATGCACTCAAACTTTCTTGTTTCATCCATATTGTCCATTCCTCTTGTGATTTTAGAATTACACTACATGTGATTGTCTACTAATTTTCTTTTCTACAGCGCCTTGCTTTATTTTATAACTCATTTATTCCTTTTTTAACCACAGGTGGTATTTTCCTTTTGTAGTTCTCATGGCCTCCTTTTGTGATGGGATCTATCATTCTTGCAACACTTCTGGTCATGAAGCATTTGGTACAAAATCAACTTATTTTCCATTTATTTGTCAAATTCATATACTTACAACTTTTTTTTTAATGATTTCGATGTTCCATGTAAAAGGGACAATCAAGGAAGCAACTGAAGTTCCTTCGAGCAGCAGGACCCCTCACAGCTGTCGTTTTGGGCACAACTTTTGTGAAAATATTTCATCCATCATCCATTTCTTTGGTGAGAATGGCATAACTGCTAAAACTCATTGTAACCCTTTGTTCCTTCCGATTTGCCATTTTATTAGTGAACTTTTTAGTTCATGAGGATATATTTATATTAAAACTTTCAAAATGTTAAACACCATGTAACACAAAACTGGCTTGTCCAAAGTTCATGAGGATATATTTATATTAAAACTTTCAAAATGTTAACACCATGTAACACAAAACTGGCTTGTCCAACGCACCCCCTCAAGACACACACGCACGTGAACATATAAATGGGGCTGGATCCATGTAATACAAAACCAATTGGCTTGTCTTAAGGCCTAATCTACACCATTTATAAGACGCTTTAACTTTTTATATTTTTCCAATGTGGGATATATTTATATTCTCCAACAATAACCATGTAAGATAAATTTAATTTGATTTGAGTCTTTCTGTTTGTGTATCTAAGGGCTTCTTCTTCTTTTTCTTTTTTTTTTTTTTTTTTTTTTTTGTGCCTATATGCAATAATTGGTGGAGGATTAGGTTGCTTGCATTTCTAGTGTTTTGGAACTTCTAGACTGTAGAATCCAATTAACAGCGTAATCAGTACAGTAAACTGTTATGGCCAAACATACTCTGTCAGCTGTCTGAGTTTGTGGTTTCTTTCTGTTTTTTCATCTGCATAATTTCTTTTATATTTAGATAAATCATAAGTAGAGCCAATTGAGAAATTTGCTGCTGTTTTAGGTGGGAGATATACCCCAGGGCCTCCCAAGCTTCTCAATCCCCAAGGAATTTGGATATGTGAAGTCTTTGATTCCAACGGCGATTCTTATTACTGGTGTAGCCATATTGGTAAGAGAAGTTATGGTGATCACTCTGTTTTTGATGGATTGTTTCATGATTTTGAGGGCCTCTTCTCCATCCAGTGACATTAAATTTTAAACTGTAGGAATCTGTAGGAATCGCAAAAGCCTTGGCAGCAAAGAATGGGTATGAGCTCGATTCAAGTCAGGAGGTATGTTTGTGAATTTTATGCTGTCACTGCCATATGATAACTATGGTTTTTTAGCAGTTTCTGCTATCAACACTAGAATAAAAGTCTTTCCCACCACCAACTCTAGAATTGCTTTAAGTTTTTCTACACAACCATTAAAAGTTGAGTAATATTAGAAAAGATTGAAATTTGCTTGACACAAAAGTAGTTAGGTTCTCTGGATGAAAGGCACAACAATTTTGATTGGATGGAGGCAAAATTGGTTATCGAAACTTCAACAGTGATATTGGCAACATTTTGACCTGTATATTTTCATATGCTTTAATTGGATATTGTCATAGACATAACAATAATAATAATAATAATAACCTTTTCGTTTTCCTTCAACAGTTGTTCGGTCTTGGTTTAGCAAATATTTGCGGTTCATTCTTTTCAGCGTACCCTGCAACAGGTGATACTTTTGTTGTGGTATTTTGAGCTGCAAAATTATTTATGGGGATATTAGCATGATGTTTTTTTGAAATTCTGTTTGTTATGAGAACTTTTACTACAAAGAATTTTTTCGCAATTCTTTTTCTAAACTTGTCGTGCAGGTTCCTTTTCTAGGTCAGCTGTAAGTAATGAAAGCGGGGCAAAAACTGGCTTATCTGGAGTTATTACCGGCATCATAATATGCTGTGCTCTTTTATTTTTGACTCCATTGTTCAAATACATTCCCCAGGTAAGTTTGGATAGCTGCATCTGTTTTGAAATGGAAATGCTTCAAAACAGAAGAGTATATGTTGCCAAGTTCTATGATGCTTATAGTCCAATTAAATTCCTGTCAAACATGTAGAATTTTATTCTGTCAATGAATATAACTCTCAATTCAAATTCTAAATCTTCATTTCAAAAAAAAAAAAAAAAAATTCTAATCTTGGACTTGTTTTGGTTTTGTCCTCTGCAGTGTTCTCTGGCTGCAATAGTAATCTCTGCTGTGATGGGCCTGGTGAGTAAATTAAAAATAACAGTATCCTAACAATGCTTGCAAACTTCCTAAGTCATGCCTTCTTTTTTGTGATTATTCACTTATTTACATTGCTGCTGGAATCTACTGATCAAAGATGTCCATGTGTGGCTCCTTTGTTGTGTAAAATAGTTAGATTTTCACAAAAGTGAAATTGAATTCTGGAGTGTTGTTATTTAGTCTTATATTAAGAGTTTATGTACATTGTTTTTGGAAGTTTGGATGTTTTTCAAAAGAATTAAAGCAAGAGCTTTTTGCTATAATTGCATATTTAAGAAGTATAAGAAACATCAGCGCATTCAAAGCAACTTTTTGTGGTACACTGCATTCATGATGTCAATATGAAGTGACAAAAAATTGGTGTCAATATAAAATTATGGTGTCCAAAACTAGTTTATGTATGTTCACAACATCTTATATGGTGAAACAGTTTAATGTTTGAAAAAAAAAGACAATGGAGGGGGAACAATAACTTTTCTCTTTTGTGTTTGGTAGTTGGTGCCTGTGCAGACTTTTGTGTAATCAGTAACAGTGAATGGTTTTGTTTGCAGATTTCATATTTCAAATATATAATTATTCTTTTTGATCAATATTTGTTATATCAGGTGGATTATGGTGAGGCTATCTTCTTATGGCATGTAGATAAGAAAGATTTTCTTCTTTGGACCATTACCAGCACTACAACATTGTTCCTGGGCATTGAGATTGGTGTCCTTGTTGGGGTAGGTATTTACATTAACCAAATATAATGGAATTCAGGTAAATTGCATATGCAATGAATTTAGAGTTCTGCGTTTTTTCTTTTTGGGACCCTTGAAGTAATTAGCCGAAATACAACTCATCATGTTATAGTCCCAAACTTTTCCATCAATGTTGTTTTAGGTTCCAACTCCTGAGCACAACATAGATGTACCCAATTTTTAGACACAGCTTGATAATTTGCAGCCAAATATGTAGGATGCATAAATTTCCTGAGAAGGATGAATGAAACTATCCTTGTAACTTAAATTTATTTTGGACTTGTAGGTTGGTGTATCACTTGCTTTTGTTATCCATGAATCGGCAAATCCACACATTGGTAAGTGGGTCTTCTTATATCATGGTGGTCACATATGTTAATAATGGGCGTAATTATGATTTTAAATATACCAGAGGTTTTTTATTTTTTGATCTTCTGTAATGCTATTGTTATCTTTATCATTGTGGTCGTCATCTTTATCATGGAAATGACTATTGTCTTCTTCTTCTCTCTCTCTTTTTGTTTTCTTACTAGTTTAATTTTAAAAGTTTAATTGTTTTTGTTGCTCTGCACATGGCAGCTGTTTTGGGGCGTCTTCCTGGCACCACTGTTTACAGAAATATACAACAGTATCCAGAAGCATATACTTACAATGGAATTGTGATCGTTCGGGTTGATGCACCTATTTATTTTGCCAATATAAGTTACATAAAAGACAGGTGCACATCTATGCCTTACTAAATTGGTTCTTGCCCCAGGAAACAAGTTATACCATCACCAATCTTTAAATCTTCTTTTCTTTAATTCAGTTGCTCCTGTTTGAATTTTAATCAGCAAAATTTTGTTTGTTAGACTACGGGAATATGAAGTTGATGTAGACAAATCTACCAGTCGTGGACCAGAAGTTGAAAAAATTTACTTTGTGATCTTAGAGATGGCACGTAAGTATTCATTGTTCAATTTTATTTACCAACTCAAGGAGAATGCACAAGTCTTCCATGAAAGCATTTAGTAGGAGCAAAAATGCATATCAAGAATTTATTAAGTTATGCTGGCCATAATTTGCATCCTGTTGCTTTTTCCCTGAGTTCTGTAAAATAGGATAACCATGATTATATCTTATTTGTATAGTATGGAATATTCATGTCCATCTCATTAAATGCTTTTTTGTGTGAAAACAACCTGACATTTGTAGTTTTTTCATTGTATTAGCAAGTTTTCTCTTGAAGGCAATACAACCAAGGTTTGATAATGAATCAATTACCTAAAATTTGCATGTTTTTAATTCTGCAGCTGTTACATATATAGACTCTAGTGCTGTCCAAGCTTTGAAGGATTTGTATCATGAGTATAAATCACGAGACATCCAGGTTTAGTACTTGTTGAAGTAATGTTTTAACTGAGTTGTTTGTTGTGGAGTAGAAGTATGATTTTCTTGCATGCCATCGAGTTATTTTGTAGATTGCTATCTCGAATCCGAACCGAGAGGTCCTGCTGACTGTAATGAAAGCTGGTCTTATAGACCTTATTGGTAAGGAGTGGTACTTTGTTAGAGTTCATGATGCTGTTCAAGTTTGCCTTCAGCATGTTCAGAGCTTAAACCAAGCACCAAAGCATGAAGATCGACTCCCTGATGATAAATCAGGTTTCTTCGGAAGGTTATTGAAACAAAGAGGGGAAGATTCAGCTGTTTCCGACTTGGAGTCGGGTGATAGGAACATGCCAATTTCCAACAATACTGATCCTCAACTGGAGCCATTGTTATCTCGGAAGTCTTGAAATCTTAATTTTTTCCTGAAAACATTATTTGCCCATTTTTATCGAAGGCAAGCATATAAAAATATACTGAGTGATTTTTCTAGCTTGTAAGGTTGATTGTTTCTTGTAAGTAGGCTTCATTGTTGTATCATTGCATTGTAATTTATCATTTGATTTTTCTAGCAAGGCTTGATTGTTGTAGAACGCAATGTATTATTGCACGCAATAAGATTTTCCATCTCTAATGGAAATAGTCATTTCTCAATTGATCGACTCTGTTCTTGTGGACGTGCAATTCACATCTATAAATCGGCCTAGTCTGCAGTGGCTGCTAACACCGACATAGATGACCGATAGAGTCACTGCGGTTCGCAGGTCGTTGCATTTAGTTCTTCCTCCGATTGGTAGCAAGACATACAGTAGGACACAATACAATGATTGATGGAAACTGATTTTACTCAATCCCCACATTTCCAATGAACTGGTAAGGACTTTGATAATCTCCTAGTCATTAAAGTTCAAGAATTATACCCCATCTTTCACAGGAGCAGCAATAAAATCTGTATAATAGGACAAGTGACCTCAGATATTTGGAAAAAAAAATCATCCCACATTGATATTTTAGAAGGAACTTCTCAAAGTGAAGGTGTATAAATAGAAGTTGTGTTACACTGAACAAACTGCCTTAAACTAATGAGTAAGGAAAACAAAGCGAGCGGTGAGAGCTGCTCGCCGCGCTATTGATAACATGTGCGCAAGAATTTGTGGAGGGGTAGTAGGCTGGCCGAGTGCTGACGCTGCTTACTTTTGCAGAACTCACTCGTGCGGGCCTCCTATTAAAGGACCCATCCCCCCAATATAGTACAAACTTTAGATTTATCGTCAATCAAATTATGGAGGTTTTTAAGTAGACCCACAACTCTTTTTCCTCTACATTTTAAATTGCAATTGGCCACTGTTTAGACATTAAGGATATTTTTCGGTCTTTTTTTTTATCGTGTAACCACTCCTGTTTTATATTTATCGTGTAACCACTCCTGTTTTATATGTCTGTTAGCTGTAAGAATTGAATTCAAACATTATATCAAATATTGTAATAATTTTTTAAGAATTTGATTTATTAATAAGTAATTTTAATTGGAAATGCATTTAAACCAAACACACTCATTTGTAAAATTTTTTTATACATATTTTGTAAAATTTTTTTATACAAAATATGTATTTAAGGAATTCATTTGAACACTTTATGAAACAGTGGATACAAATAGGCTACAAATTAGAGTGAATTATATAATAGGGATAAATAGATAATTTGTGTGTGAACTTTTTCACTTTCACTATTTGTGTTTGAACAATTTTTTTTACAATTAAATGTCTGAACCTATTAAAAATTTCTAAAATGATGTCTCTAGCAGATTATACATGTTAAAATGACCATATGTTCTATTTTAAGCAGTAAATTGACTTAAGTACCCATATTTTATATTAAATTTTATTTTTTTTATTTTAATAATTTTTTAGAAAATTATTAGAAATAAAAAGTATTTTTTATTTATTAAAAAAATTAGAAAAATTAAATATTATTTTTTTATTTTTAGTTTACTAATTATAGTGGTTGAATTTAATTTTTTATCCATGATTTTAGTCTAAATTTTTATTCACTAAAAAATTATATTTTTCTTTTTTAATTATAATAAATAAAATTTTATTTATTTTTATTTTTATTTTAGTTAAATTGTATTTTTTATTTTTATTTTTTATGATAATAGTTCAATTTTATTTTTTATTTTTATTTTAATAATATTCAGTATTTTTTTCAAATTTAATATATGAGTGAAAAAAATTAAAATAAAAAAATAAGAAATTGAAATCTAATATAAAAAGGGCATTTAAGATTAAATATACTGAATATTAGATTATAGTGGTTAAAGCACAATAAATTGACTTAAATGTCCTTTTTATATTCAATTTTAATTTTTTTTTAATTTAATTTTTTCACTCATATATATTACATTTTAAAAAAATATACTAAATATTATTAAAATAAAGTAAAATAAAAAATAAAAATAAAATATTATTATAAAAAAATAAAATAAAATATAAATATTAAATTTGAAAGAGTGAAAAGAAAAATACAATTTAACTGAAATAAAATATAAATAAAATTTTATTTATTATAATTAAAAATAAAATAATTTTTCTAGTGAATAAAAATTTAGAATGACTAAAATCATGAATAAAAAATTAAATTAATCACTATAATTAATAAAATAAAAATAAAAATAATATTTAATTTTTTAACTAAATAAAAATTATTAGAATAAAAAAGAAAATAAAGTTTAATATGAAAGAAGGATATTTAAGTTAATTTACTGTTTAAAATAGGATATATAATCTGTAAAATCTGCTAGAGACACCATTATAGAATTTTTTAGTAGGTTCAGACACTTAATTGTAAAAAAAATTTGTTCAAACACCAAAATAGAAAAAGTAAAAAAATTTAGACACCATATGTACATTTATCCCTATATAATATAATCACAGTAGAGATTCAAATTTTACTTTTGATTAGCTATGGACTATTGTAACCTGAATTGTCAATTAATTTCAAATTTGACGGTTTTTCGTTTGTTTTGTACTTTTGTAGATGGGGACCAGAAAAAAACTCGTGTGTTTGAGTAAAGCTACAGTCCAAACATGTATATTTCATAAGAGAATCTATGTGTTTTTCTATATAAACGTGTGTAATATTGCAATTGGTTGCATTCATAGTTTCACCCTTGAACGTTATATGATTGACGTGTGACACCCTCAATTTTTATTATTTTTATTCAATCTTTAAATTTTTATTTTGAACATTTTTCATCCTTAAATTTGTATTTTTTTAATTATATTTAATTCATACAATATCAAAATGGACAAACATTTAATTTTAAATAATTTTGAATATATAAAATGCTAAAAATTAATTTTAAAATAATTAATAAATTAAAAATTAGTACAAAAAGTTAGAAAAAATAATTTTTAATTATATTACTTCTTTTAATTTAACATTATTTTAGTGCATATAACTTCTTTTGTATCCATATTAACATTATTTATAAAAAAATATTTATTTTATTTATTGCATGAGTTAAATATGTTTAAAATAAAAGTTTAAAGATTAAATAGAGAACAATGAAAGTTGAGAGGTGTTAAGTTAAATAGGTTTAAAATAAAAATTTAAAGATTAAATAGAGAATAATGAAAATTGAGAGGTGTTAAGTTAAATAGGTTTAAAATAAAAATTTAAAGATTAAATAGAGAACAATGAAAATTGAGAGGTGTTAAAGGTTAATCGCATATATAAAAGAGGTGAATCTATTCATTTGGAATATTGCAATTAGCTTTTTTTTGTGACAATGAAGACTTATGTGTATGCATGTGTACTTATTCAGGCAGTTGCTAACTAAAAAGACACTATGCACATACTTATAAACTCACACACACACCACAACCTAAGCGACGTGGGATTCTTATGAACCAGCCCGGGTTCTTTGACCAAAGTTTACCACACGACCACAATTTGCTAGGTTTTATGAATAGAATACATGGTTCAAACAATCAAGAATCAGATTAAACAAGCAATGATTTCAAAAATGAACACTTAGTCTCTGTTTTGGAATTTAGGTAATTTTATTATATTACTTTTCTTTACAAGTAAAAGTTCCATTAATTTAAATTAAAATCTACGCAAGTTTATTCGTTCATTATTTTTTTTCCAATGCTTAGTATGGTAAAAATTTGATAAAATAATACTCCAATTAATTAATAATACTTTTGACTGGTTTCAACTTAAAATCAATACACTAAATTATTGATTTGTGAAGTTTATAAAATAATACATTATACAAAAATTCTTTAAGGTCCATCAAATATATAAATTAGTATTTTCCTAATATATCAATATATAATATATAATTATAATATTTTTTTAAATATAAGTTAAGTAATTTATGTATTTTATTATGATTCATGTGTCTGTATTGTAATTTTATTTATTTAAAGAGAGTTTTTGAATGGTTATGTGTATATATAGGTCTAAAAATACTAGGGTACAAATACATCATGTGACATCCTTATAAAATGGTATAGACGTAAAATTAAAATGAGATAAATTTCCATTTTCTATATATTACTTAGTTAATTCATAATTTTTATTTTATTAAAAATATTAATTATTTTATTTTTAATTCATTTTATGTGAATTTTAATTTTTAAAATTTTTGTTAAAAATTGATTCTTTTTTGAATTAAAAATGTCACGATCTCATTTTAAAAAACGTACCAAAGAAAATTTGCTTCATATGGTGGCAACAAATGGGGGAAATTTTTATTTAACATAAATGAAAAAAAAAGTGAAATTTACAAATTTGTTTAAAATAAAATCAATAAAATATGTAAAGACAATATAGCTCATATATATATATATATATATAAACAATGCTTTCCACCCGTTTAATTGGCGAACATCAAAAGTTTTTTCTAAAAAGATTTTGTGCACTAGTGGTGGACTACTTTCACTACTACAAAATCCACGTACAGCTACAAAACTTAGCCACAAAAATAAAAATTGTAGCTAAATATAATTTATAGCCACACAAATTATAACTGTATAGCTAATTACACAAACAAAAATTTGATTAGCCACAAACATTAAAATTATGTAGCTAAAAATATTTATTATATATTTAACCACAAGTAATTAGCTACAAAATTAAATTTGAAGCTGATAATATTAATTAGCCATAACTTGATTTAAAAATTTTTAATGCCATAAGTGCTAAAATTATCATATATTAGAAGGAAAAGTTACAAATTTGATGTCTAAACTTTTCAGTTTTTACTATTTGAGTATTTTATTATTATTATTATTATTATTATTATTATTATTATTATTATTATTATTATTATTATTTGTAATTAAATGTTTGAATTTTAAAATTGACTACCAAGTCAGTGTTTCTGACTGATTAGCTGCTGATTGTGTGCTTTGGTGGACCAATTTGGCTCCACTTAGCGCTAAATCATATGTCACATCATCAGCCACATATACAATATAAAGTACAAAATAAAAATAACCCTTCCAATTAAAACACAACAGTAGAAATCAAAAGCAGAGAAAGCACTCTGGTCCTTGCTTCGCCTCTAGCTGGTCTCCCTTACCGGTGAGCTCCAATCATTCTATACGACGTCGTGTTCATTTCCATTATTAATTATGAAGCAATATTTGAAGATGGCGACAATTCCAGGGTAGTTAATTTAGGAGATCGTGAAGAAGAGCAACTCTTTTCTTATGAAAGATTTTGTTAGAGGTAATGCTGGCATCCAATTTAGCAAAGAGAGTACAATCACTATAATCTAAACTCCTACACGCACTTCGGTTATGAGGAAGTAGAACAAGCCTACTGCTATGCTACATAAGTTGGTTATGAGGAAGGAGTTTCACTGCATGGCTAAGGCTATTAGCAGTCAGGTTGCATCTACAGACCAGATTTAAAGAAAGTTGCTCTTGCTAGGCTTAGTGCTGTTTGAATCTACCTCTGAGAGCACTAAAGGTGTAGTCGAGTGATGAGAATCAAGGTCAACAAAGATGGTCAAATGATCCTTTAAAAGGAATTGGTGGTCCAATGTCAAGGAATCGAGTCAAATATGCTATATAACGTGGCACTTTCAAAGTTGATCTACAACCTTCTAGCTAAGGAAAGTATGCATTTTGAAGATGTCAAAGTAGAGGAATCATCACCAAGGCTTGTCAATATATTTTTGGCGAGTTTTCAAGACTTTGAAGGAGTTTTAAGGTCAACACGCCCGTGTCCTAAAGCACATGGCCGTGTTGGAGGTGCTAAAAATGACTAGTAGGGTACACGCTTGTGTCTGTACCCGTGTCTGCAACACACTATGTAACACGCCTATGTACCTGCCCATGTTTAGCACTGCCTAATTTTGGGGGTTTGAATACCGCCACAAACATAGCCGTGTTGCATGTTCTGAGTCAAATCTGAATTAATTAGGATTTTATTATTTTGATTTATATTTTAGTTTTTAAGGTTTAGTTTAGGAGTCCTAAGTTTAATAGAATTTTTATAGTCTTTATTTTTCTATAGATAAGCACCATTATTGATGTAAAAACAACTAAGTTTGAGATCAATAATCTCTAGGAATTTATTTCCTTTGGTTCTTACATGAACTAGATTGACCTTATCAAGCTAATTGCTTGTAGCAGCCAACCTTATTCCTTATCACATTCTTCTTATTTTCTTTGCTATAGGATGTAGCGGAAATCACTCTAAATTAGTTTGATCAATTTGTAACGAAAGATCTTAGGTTTACTATACCTAAGATTTGGGTTGGTTGATTCAAAGGAATTTAGGGTTTCTCTTTTTATCTTTATCCTTTCCGTGAATTTTAGTACTTTCTTGGATGTGTATGGGTTGATTTGAGATTGTTAGGGTTTTTCTATCAAGATCACATCATTGAGTATAGGGGTGTGCAAAAAATGACTAAAATCGAACTGAACAGACTGGTTCGGTTCAGTTTTTGACAATGCATAACCGACAGGTTCAGTTTTTAAAAAACCAAAAATAACCGAACCGACCAACTTAAATATATATTTATTATAAAAATAATAAATAAAATATATTAATTAGAAAAAATTATACATAAATATTAAAATTATAAATAAAAAATATTTTTTTTAGTTATATAATTAAAGAATAAGCTTAAAAAAATCATAAAATAAAAAATAAAATTAATTAACCGAACCGAACCGAGTCGGTTCGTTGATTTTGGTTTTTCCTCTGGTTCGGTTTTGTCACAATTCTCTCTTGGTCAGTTTTGGTGGTTCTTTGACCGAACCAACTGATGCTCAGCTCTAACCGAGTATGTATCTCACCCTTGCTTATGTTGAATTTGCAAATATAATATTTCCTGCTGTTGACAGAATTATTGTTATCGACTACAAGCCCACTATTTTTTTTTTTTTCGATATTAACACACAATGAGAATTTAACACACACATGCATGAATGAGTTGTAATGCAACACACAGAGACCCAACACACCACTTGTCAAAACCATGGCAATTTTGACAAGTGTGGAATCGGATATATATGCAACAAACAAATGCTACATGCATTTGACTACAAGCCCACTATTGTTCACCTCTAAAATAAGCAGCAGCATAAGCATATTCTCCATCTCATTCTTCATGTCTACTGTGCATTTTTTATATTTGTTTCTTTTATGGTGTTAAATGTTGAAAAATCTTCCTCTAAGGGTTTGCTTCTTGACTCAGATTTCTGATCTAATGTTTACCCTTTTCAAGTTATGCTTAATTAATACTCAATGAACTATTATGCTTAATTAATACTCAATGCACTATCTCCATGGATTTTGTTTCTTGTAGTAGTCATTTTGAATAAATATCACTTTCTTGAACATGGGGTTTAATCTTCAATTGAAACAATGATTTCATACCAATTGAGCTCTCTCTATAGAAAAATTCTAGCAGTCCAATCAAAGTGAACATATCAGCTACTCTAAAGAACCCAAGCCAAAATACAGTCATCGACAAAGGCTTAACAGAGTTAACCATATAGTGTTTAGTAGCTACAGACTTGTGTTAGTGTCAATTTTGCATCAATTATTTTATTTTATTTTATTAGTGTTTAATTAGAATTTATTTACTTTTTATATTTTAATTAATGTTTTATTAGTGTGTTAGTTATTTAGGTTAGTTTTACTTTTCTTTTTAGTTTTCTAATTATTCTATACCTTTTTGGTGCATTTTTAGGAAATCTCTCAATTCTAAAGTGTGCAGGATCCATGCCATGATTTAAGGAGCTGATTTTTAGAGATAAAATCCTTATAAAGCAAGGATTTGAAAGCGACCTATTTGGTCATTAGATGAATTTTGCATATTTTCTCTATAAAAAAGAGAGTTTTAGCTCTTGGAAAGGAGGATCATTAGAGACAACTACCAAGTGTGGAATTGAAGAGCTTAAGGAGGATTGAAAACTAAAGATTTCTTTTAACCAAAATTTTCTTCTATCTTCATCTATTTATTATATCATACTTGATTTCTTTGTAGTGTTAGAATACTTTATCATGAGTAACTAAAATGTTTAGGGTTTGGATTTGTGTAGCTAGATTAGCACTTGTTGGAATTTTATTTTAATCAATTTATTGATTATTTTAGTTAATTTTGTGAGTTAATTTAATTTTCCTTACATTTGATTATAGGCCTGATTGAATGCATATTTGTGGGTAATTTATTAACAATGAAAATTGTGTAAATTGCTAGCTCATAACTCACAAGACTTAGGTAATTCGATCATGAAAGTAGACGATTCATTAGGGGATAAAATAAATTACTAGAAAACTTAGTGAGCTTGATTAATTTTTTGACTATGAAAATAGACGGTAATTAATTTTGATATGCTTAAATGATCTTGAAAGGGACCTTAAGTAATTCAGAGCAATTTACCCCTGATTGTGATTAGTGAATTAATTATGAATTAATTCTGTAAAATCAAATATTGACTAGTGAAACAAATTCAAACTCTAGTTCATCTCTATTGATTTAATTTAGTTTAATTGATTAGATAGTTTTATTTTGAAATTGTTTGATTTAATTTTTGAAATTTAATTCAGTTTTGCTAGCTAAGGAAATTGATTTATAGCTAGTACTTACTACTCTTTTTTTTGTGGGAACGATACTCACTTACCATTGTATTACTTGTCACAATCCGTATATTTGTAGAGTTATGCTAACAACTTGCGATGTGTTTCAACTATTCTTGTAACGAATTGGGCTTGACACAAGTGTGAGAAGATACGATGTCCGGGGAATTAAAGACGTCGATTGTAACATGAAAGAGAGATTTGCCTGTAGGTTTGATTAAGGAAAGTGGATCGTAGGACCAGAGAATAGTGTCTTGTGAATGGTGGTGGCTGTAGTGACAGAAGTTAGGCGACATTCGTTGAGACCCTTAGGGTTTAAGGAGATAGGCAGCGTAGGATAGACATGAGAAGGGTATTGTGCTTATGTAAGGGTTATTTTTATCTTTTACTTCATATTGTATACGTGGTTGATGATGTGGCATATGATTGAGCATTAAGTGGAGCCCAATTCATCCACCTAAGCACACAATCAGCATCTCATCAGTTAGAAGCACTGACTTGGTAGCCATTTTAAAGTTCAAATACTTGATTGTAAAAAAGAAAAGGTGAGATACTTAAATCGAAAAAATTGAAAAATTTAGACACCAAATTTACAATTTTTCCTATATTAGAAATAAATTAGGATTATTTTTTAAGATTACTACCTAAATGATAAAAAGCCAATGAAAGTGGGTTGTGTTTTTGGAACCGAAAAGGAAAGTTGTGAAAAGCAAAATCTTACAGGAAATCTGTGACTTATTTAAATTATATCTTCTATTGGCCAGTGGAATAGTTGTCAAGTAGTAACTTCTTTTCATGGTGGACATCCTAAGGTGCAGAAATTGACTCCTGCTATATATCGTGGATTTAAAAAGGAAGAGTTGCCCTTTATTGTGTAGTCTATCGATATATTCACTCACATTTTCTTTATAGAGAGGAATTATATATTGAATGTTGAATAGCACGTAACTTTTTAACCATAACAGAAGTGAAATTGCCCTTCTAAGTTTTTTTTTTTAAAAAAAAAGGAAGGGGAACTGTACTTGTGTTTATTTTGGTATAGTGTAAAGCTGAAATGCACGTAAGGACCAGCAAACTTGGAAAGAATTTTCACAAGCCATTGTACTGATAATAGTTGGATAGACATGTATCTCGGAAATTCTTGCTCGCAGAATGCCAAAAGTGGCATGACCTTGTTGTTTGTGGTTTGTGCGAGTGGAATTCGCATGGAGGGGTCAGGAATTTTGGAAGGATTTTTTATTCAGTGCACAAGATGTTCTAGCCCTTA
Organism: Macaranga tanarius; assembly: GCA_949673435.1. NCBI lineage: Eukaryota > Viridiplantae > Streptophyta > Magnoliopsida > Malpighiales > Euphorbiaceae > Macaranga > Macaranga tanarius. The sequence continues at coordinate 2,055 of CATIWO010847605.1, read as the reverse complement.
GATCAAGAATGGCTGGCAATTTTGGTCACGTTCACTAAAATGTGGTTTTTTTTTTTTTTTTTTTTAGAAAACTAAAATGTGCTCTTTTTTTTTTTTGCATCTAATGCACCCGGTATCTGATCACCATTTTTGAACGCCAACTAATCCGGATTTGACCTGTGTAGGACCCCGAAGGGCGGCAAAGGTCTCTCCAACGAGTTTTTAACGAAGTTACATTCATGGAGACTCGAACCCGAGACCTACCACTTAAGCTGGAAGGAGCCTGTGTCACTTCATCCACCTGCTCATGGGTACTAAAATGTACTTTTGAATGCAAAAAAAATTGTATAGAATAATGGTCTCTTTTGGAAAGTGAGCGTATGAAAATAGAATCTTATGAATTTTCCAAGAGGAAGAATTGTAAAAAATATTTATTTAGTTTTATCAATAACTATAGTTCATGCATCGACGAGAAGTTCTGAATTCTTTAAATAAGGCATCGAGTTCCAACCTTATATATGGAGAAAGAGACTTACAGAGTTCATTTTATTGTATCCAAATTAATTGGGTTTTTGCAATCGGATACCAAAAGCTAAATGAAAAAAATTTATATGAGATTTTGAAAGCCATAACAAACCAATTGATAAATTTCTTCCAAGTGACATGGAATTTAGATAATCTATATATAGGATGAGAAGTCACTGTATGACATAGAAACTGCCACAACTACAAGCGTCAAAAGATTTTTTTTTTTTTTTTTTTTTGGCTCTGATCAATAAAGCAAAGTTACTATCAGATATGGGCTATTTACCAAATTAAGGTTCAAAATTTGGTAAATTTCTTTTTTGTGGTTGTATTTAAAAAAATTCCGTTTTTTGTGGTTCATGTGGAAAAAAATTCCGAATTTGTGGTACTTTTTTATGATGTGACTGGGTGTGGCGTTGACCAGTTCATTTCGCCTGTGGTACTGGCGAATGTTTTTTTTTTTCAAAGGGCCATTTCGCCTGGACCCCCTCTCTACCTTTTTTTTTTTTTTTTTTTTTTTGCACAAGGCATTTCGAAAAAAAAATATATGGTATTTTGGAAAAAAAAATACCATGAGGAAGAGAAAATTACATGCAATTTTTTGACGTAAGCTGTGTTTGAAACGGATGTCGGAATAGTAATTTGATGAATAGTAAAATAGTAACTTTTTGTAGAATTTTGCATGCTACTATTCACGTAGTACAAAAAATTATAGTATTTCGAAAAAAAATACCATGAGGAAGAGAAAATTACGTAGAATTTTTTGACGCAAGCTGTATTCGAAACGGATGTCGGAATAGTAATTTGATTAATAGTAAAATAGTAACTTTTTGTAGAATTTTGCATGCTACTATTCACGTAGTGCAAAAAAATTATAGTATTTCGAAAAAAAAAAAACCACGAGGAAGAGAAAATTACGTGAAATTTTTTGACTCAAGCTGTGTTCGAAACGGATGTCGGAATAGTAATTTGATGAATAGTAAAATAGTAACTTTTTACTATTCATCAAAATACTGTTCCGACATCCGTTTGAAACACAGCTTGCGTCAAAAAATTTCACATAATTTTCTCTTCCTCATGTTAATTTTTTTTTTCGAAATACCATAATTTTTTTGCACTACGTGAATAGTAATATGCAAAATTCTAAAAAAGTTATTATTTTACTATTCATCAAATTACTATTCCGACATCCGTTTTGAACACAACTTGCGTCAAAAAATTTCACATAATTTTCTCTTCCTCGTGGTATTTTTTTTTCGAAATACTATAATTTTTTTTTGCACTATGTGAATAGTAGCATGCAAAATTCTACAAAAAGTTAATATTTTACTATTCATCAAATTACTATTCCGACATCCGTTTCAAACACAGCTTGCGTAAAAAAAATTGCACGTAATTTTCTCTTCCTCATGGTATTTTTTTTCCAAAATACCATATATTTTTTTTTCCGAAATGCCTTGTCCAAAAAAAAAAAAAAAACATGCACAAGGCATTTCGCCAGTAGCACTGGTAAAATACCTTGTACAAAAAAAAAAAAAAGCATTTCGCCTG
>CATIWO010847422.1:0-14448 GCA_949673435.1 Macaranga tanarius | reverse complement strand
AGTTGTAATCAGGATATAGCTTGGAGGCCTCCAGATCATCTTCTGTGAGTACAAAACTCATTTGATCACCTTTGATGAAGATGTTGTGCAGTATACTCACCGGAATGTTTTCTGGGTGTGGAAGAACTGCATGCATGCACCGAAGCCAAAAAGAAATAGTTAACCACCACTAAGAGTTGTCAAAATGATTTTAAAGATTTTTCCAAAGTGCAAATTGGTGCCTTAATTTAATAGTAAAAATATAATTATGGATGACTTGCTTTAGTTGATTATAGTAGCAAATAAGTGTTAGATATTGCTAATAGCTAATAAGTAATAACTGTAAATAAAAAAAAAAACTCAAAACAAGTAAATTCCCATAATATGATTATAAAATGAATTGATATTGCTATTTTTTAAAAATATGCTATTGATATTATGATAATTAGCAAGCTAGCTTTTTCTTTTTACATTAAAGAATATAGAATATATATATAGAGAGAGAGAGAATAATATATAAAATATTAAAAGTAGACAAAACAATAACGGAAAAGATTTTAGAATGTCCAATCATAAGATCACTACCTTTTAAAAAAATTGACAGTTCTCCTTTTCCTTTTAATTAAAAAATTCTGTTGTGTTACATTCAAAAGAAGATAATGCAAAAAAAAATAAAAAAAAAATAAAAAAAAATAGAAATTTTTATATTCCACCCATTTATTTATGCACTCTTTTTTTTTATTTTTGTAAAATTTCAAATAACATATTTATCTTTTATTGAAAATAACTATTCTTTTATTAATTACAGTTACTAAACTACCATCCGTTTCATTTTTCATTTTTCATTTTTCATTCAAATTCATTGTTTAATGTGTAAAATTCTAAAACTACTTGTAATTGAGTTTATGTTTTTGTGATAAAAAAATTTAATATAGTGAGTTATTTTTTCTAGGTACTCTTTAACTTTTAATTTGTCTAGATGACTATAAAATTTGCACCAATTATAAAAAATAATAAATTTTCTATTTCTTTCTAAAATTTTTTAAAATATCATATGCACTTAATTTTATTTTTTATTCTTTATCATTTTTAAAAAATATAAAAAATCAAATTATTCGATTAAAAATATCATTATAAAATTCAACAATTAGATCTTTATATAAAAAATTCTTCATAAGTTCAACGAATAAAGTAAAAATCAATTTATATGTAATTTAGAGCAAATATATCCCAACAAATACTCTAGTCAAATTATACTAAAAATATCCATTTGATAAAAAAAAATGTAGCACTTACTTTTCTATTATTAATATGTTATACAATTATCATAAAAAATTAAAATTACAAAAAATTTTCATATGATGAATTTTTGTTAAATTTTTTAAATGATGTTTTTAGTCATGTAATTTAATTTTTATATTATTTTTTAAAAATTTTATGACAAGAAAAATAATGTGCATATGATATTAAAAATTGTTCATAAAAAGTGAAAAAAATGTTATTTTTTTTATAATTGGCACAAGTTTTATAATGATTTAGACAAATAAAAAGGTAAGAAATGCTTATAAAAAAAAATAATTGATTATGCTAAATTTTTTAATGTAAAAAAAATGATGTAAGCTAGCACAAGTAATCTTATAATTTTAAAAATTAAACAATGAATTTAGATACAAAATTTAAAAAGAAGATAGTTTAAAAATAGTAATTAAAGAAAAAAAACAAAAAATAAAAATAAAAGGAGTGCAGAAATAAATAAGTGGAATATAAAAATCTCCACCAATAAAAAAAGAAAATCTGTTTCCAATCTCAACTCTATTTGTTTGAAAAAAGAAAATCTATTTGTTTCCAAATGAACATTTGGAATGGGATTAGAGGAGCATAAGTGTTACTATTATAATGTATTAACCTTATTTTTATATTTATTTGATAAACTTTGAAATATTAAAGTTAATAATTAAACTCTTTATCAATTAACCTCATTTAAATGCAGTTTTGTGGGTGGGGTAGGGTGAAAGTCCATAAAAATATCTCTTTACTAAAAATAAAGAATTTATTTATTTTTTGTTATTATTATGTGTACTTTTAAATCACTTTTCTTTGTCTTTTTTTTTTTTTTTACATTAATAAGCTACAAATCAAATTTATAAAAAAATATATACATCCATTTAATTTTTATGGTGAATTTATTATTTCTATCTTTTATTTGCAATTTTTATTTTATTATTGTCAATGTGTGTGCATTTATGTGTATAAATGTATAAATATATATTATATATTTTTATCTTCATCAATTTTTTAATAATTTTTAAAAATATATATGATATTTTAAAATTAATTTTTACGACTTAAAAAAAGTCAATAATTTATTTATTTATTTACTTATTTTTAGTATTTTAATTATTTCATATAAATTTTATTAACTATATTAAATAATTAAATAATTATTTAATATAATTATCTTTTATTTACTAAAAAAGATAAATAATTTAACTATTACACTGGTAATTATTTAAAATATTAATATAATCAATTTTTACTTCAAATCTACTAAAGTAATGTGGAAATATAAATTAATAAATTTTCAAAATAGAAAAATATATTAATCATATAATAGATTTAAAAAAATTTTTGACCTACTTTATATAAATATATACATATAGATAGGGATGAGCAAAAATAACTGAAAACCGAATAACTGAACTGAACTGATGGATTCAGTTTGGTTCGGTTTAAATTGTAACAAAGTTAGTTTGGTTTTTTACTTTAAAGAACCGAAAATATTTTAGTTCGGTTTGGTTTTCATTGTAAAAGTATAATAAAACCAAACTGAACCGAATTTCTAAAATTTTATAAAGTATATAGTTGTTTATAGTTTGGTTTGATTGGTTTAGCACTAATATTTCAAAATAAATCAACAAAATCAGTTTTTAAATATTTAAAATCTTAATAAAATTATTTAATACTAAAAAAATTCAAACCAAAATTCTTTAAATTCATTTTAGAAAATCGGTTCAGTTGATTTTCTAAAAAATTAACAAATATAAAATTATCAATAATAGATTTTATAAATATTATTAAAATAGTGTAAAATTATATAAATAAAAAAGTCAAACTGAATAAATTGACAAACCGAACCGAACCAATTTAGTTCAGTTCAATTTGATTTTGACCCTGTTCGATTCAGTTTAATTTTTTAAAAAATATTTTTTGATTTAGTTTGGTTTTATATATTTTTCAACCGAACCGACATCACCCAATGTTTTAGCATGTTTTGCATAGAAAGATATATACTATATTTTAGCATGTTTTATATGTGAAAGAAAAAAGTACTTTTAGTTGGCAAATAATTAAGGTAGGAACTTTGTATATAGATATTTTGAGAAGAAAATAATTTTAGTGGCAGATAATTAAAATAGATCGTTGAATTATCACATTCAGTATTTATAAATTATAAAAGTCTAAGGTTGTTAGGATTGGGATGCCTTACTCCCAGATGACTTCACAATCTCTTCCTCAGGAACATGAATTTTTTTCAGAGTTCTTCCAGTCTTTTTTTCCCATAAACATATCAAATCTAGCTGAGACAGAATATTTTCAGGTGGTCTGTAGATTATTGTCCGATTAATGACCCTTGGATCTGTTGCTGCTCTCACTGTATATGCTGCAACATCTTCCTCGTAATTCAACACAACTTGAAGGAAAAAAAAAAAAAAAAAACAATTAAAGGTGATTCATAAAGTTCTTCATTAGAAAAAATTATTACATGTTAAAATGAACAAAATTAAGTTATTTCAATCAAATAAAAAAAGAAATGATTGATGTATAAATATAGTTATAATAGCTATTTAAATCTTATAATATAACTAGAAGCTGAACTTAATGAAATAATATTTAATTAGTCATTTCAATATGTTTCTTATGTAAATTATTGTATACTTATTACTAATTTTTTTAAAAAAAATAGAATGAAACTAATGAAGTATTAAATTTTGAATAAACAGCACAAAATTTCAGAAAATTTTTTATCTATTCCGGGTGTATTATAAGTGATAATCAAACTTTATAATACGCATACACATATCTCATGCTTATTATTTAAATGTAAAATGGTTAAAATATATGTCACAAATTTAGCTATAAGATGTATTGCACTCAGGAAGTGGCAAAAATTTCCCCCAAAAGTTAAGTTGATGAATTAAAAGGGTAGGATCCGAAGTCTCACACTTGGCTTCACCACTTCCATAAACAACGAATTGTTGAGGATCTTCATTTGGATGGAGCAAATAATCCACAAAATATGCTGCAAATGAGTTAGCTGAGACAAAAGTGTAAGGCAGTCCTGCTGCTTCTGTTACCCTTCTTATTTTCCGCTTGTTTGCGAGAATTGCTTCAAAAGGAGGCAGCCCACGTACCCTATCTACTTCATTGCCATATTCTGAAGGAACAAACCTCTAAAATAGGAAAAAAAAATCAACAAAAAAATAAAAAACAATACAAACTGGTAGCATATATGATCAATCTTACGTATGAATCATGAGTAAAACACTCGGAGTCCTCGACTTCCAAGTAAATGAAAAAAAATAACTTGTCTGCTCTGAACGTATTGCATAAATCCAATTATTAAATGAGTTATACATATGAACATCCTAAATGTTTATACATGACCAATAAAAATATATTGTGTGTATATATGTATTACAAATTTAAGCATCGAGCATAATATACCAGGCCCCAGTAGATAGAAGTTTTCTGTGGTTAGAAGTACCTTTATATTGCCTGCCTCTTTCATGGCAGTAATTATTTTGAGTTGGTCAAGATATTGAGGAACTGCAAGAGTAGATATCACCACATCAACTTGTTTAAGTAACGAGACAAGCTTCTCATGGTCATCTAGCTCTCCCTGCACACTGATATTGATTAATAATCATGGAAAGAAACAAGATATAAGGAAGCTATGTTTAGTTTTATACACAACAATCTCACAAGTAAAAAAGTACTTGAACTAGAGTGACTCCCAAGGACTCGAACTCCCTGTGGGGTTGTAGCTTGGACAGGTTGGTGTTTGGTTTCAATGGACGAACATAAGCATAGGTTGGATGACCCATTGATAAGCTTGCTTTCACCATGTATTTGCCTAGATACCCAGTTGCTCCAAATATTAGTATCTTACCCTTCTCAGCAGCCATTGTCAGAGCTTCCTTTTTCTTCCACCTCCACCTTATAAAAGATTATGAACTGCTGGTTTTGAGCTTTCAGGAGTAGCTGGCCTTTATATAGAGGAAGAGCTGTTAATTAGATATAGCTAGCATGTTTAACTCGCATAAGACCTTTTTTTTTTTGTTTTTCTCATTTACTTGTTTTTCTAGTAGGGGAACAGATATTAATCAATTTTTTTTAAGGGTTTTTTACTATTTATCCCTTGAGGTTTGGCATATTATATTATTTGCCCCTTAACATTTAAAATTTATAATTTTTCCAATCTTCTTTTTTGCTTTATTACACTATAAACTCCTTCCGTCCATATTTCTTCTAAAACTAACATTAAATAAAATATAAAATGACAATTATATCCTCTAATAAAATGTGAAATTTCTAACACTGGATTTGACCTAATAAAATCCAACTCAAACACTTAAACCATTAGTTTTAGTCCTATAATATCTCTATTTAAGAAAAGAGTTGTAATTAATTAAACATCCTTTTTTAACCCAAATACCCAATTCCTATTTATTTTTTGTTGCTTGCTGAAAATAGAGAGGCAGAGGGATTGAAAACAGGGATCAATTGAAATTAGAGCTAGTATATTTGAATGAGGAATTGGAGGAAGGCAACGTGAGGGACAAAGCGTGAGAGTGATTATAGCGTTGGGGGAAAAAGAAGAAGGTAAGAAGCAAGACCTAGAAAAAGCGAAGGAAGAAGGAGGAAATGAAGTGGGAGTTGGGGGGTTTTTATTCTTTGATTTTCTAGACTTTCTTTATTTTCTTTGAAGAAAGTCTGATTTTTTTTTTTTGGTTTTTTCTTCTTTATGTTTTTGAGTTTTCTTTGTTCTCTTTGAAGAAATATGGACGGAAGAAGCAGATGGAATAATAATAAATAATAATATTTTTGGCAAGTAAAAAGAAATAGAGGAAGAGTAACTATAAAAAGGGGTAGCATTGTCATTTTATGTATAATTAACTGTGAACTAACAAAAATATTAATAAAAAGGGTAGACAGTATAATTTTTGAAAAAGACGGGATGAAAGAATATAAATTTTAAATGTTAAAGGAGGAAATAGTGTAATATGACAAACCACATGAGTAAATAATAATTAACCTTTTTTTTTTAATAGTGTGCATGTTAGGAAGAAAGGGAACAGATATTAATCAATTTCTTTTTTTTTTTTTTTAATAGTGTGCATGTTAGGAAGAAAGGGAATCATATTTCTTCTAAATTTCTAATAGCCTTTATAATTTGGCATTGGAATCAGAAGGAAACTGGAAAAACGATGGAAAATTGAATAAAAATTTTAATAAGTTATTAGGTTACCTAAAAGTTTAAATCAAGATTAATAATTATTTATTAAATATCTTTTAGAACTATTTTTTACATATTATAAAAATGGCATTAAAATTATCTATTTTATAAATTTTATAAATTTATATACAAAAATATTACTGTATTTATTTTAAAAATTATTATAAAAATTGTTTATTTATTGTTTTAGTAATTATTTTTATTAATTTATTTTTTTTTATTTTTTTGTTTTGCATTTGATGTCCTCGGAATATGGTAGTCATAAGGACTTTGACTAAGCCAAAATCGAGTCTGATGGACCGACAAGAGAGACAAAACTCTCCCAACATCTATTTTTTCCATACAAAAATTCAAACTCAAAACTTTAATTAAATTTCTATGTGTTAATGTTTAATTGTATGGCCAATTGCATGGAGTAGTTAATTAACTATTGACATTTCAAAATAGAATAAGAGTTCATAATCTTTTTTGGTTCATAGGGAGGCCATATATGACCTAAGTATGAATGAGCTACACAATAAAGGGCATCCCTCTGCTTTTGAATTAAGGGCGGTATGATTCGAATTCTATACCTCAAAATGCCCTTAAAGAAAAGTTACCACTTAACTACTCTCTTACTAGCATGAGAATTCATAATTTAGGTATGTGGGAAAATGGATGATTCCCATCCATAAAAAATTCCATTTTGATTCATGTATAAATTTGAGGATGGTTGAATTTTTATACTATGTTCTTGTGAATTTAAATGAAATTTTGCATGATGAAATGGAAATTTGTTATTGCCATTTTGTTGTTGTCCAGGGATTAATGCCAAATTGGTTTGAGGAAATGCAATTTTGCTCGGGCAATCCTGAATTTTTGTGGAAATTATTTGACAAATTACATGTTAGCCAAATTTTTATAAGTATTTTAATGATAATTTGTTGCAAATATAGCTAAAAATGTTCATTCCTCCCAAGGCAAATTGTACGCCTCAAGAGATTAAGTCTCTTTTAGACTCAATTTCCACTTATTTTGGTCAAAGCCATTATTTCAATGCTTTCAAGGTTCCTTTTATGTTTTACAAATTAAGATTTCTCAAGCATAATATAAACTTCAAATTTATTTTAACAACAAATTATCAAAATAATTAGTTTATATCATTCTCAAAAATATTTTTTATTTGCAAAAATTATTATACATTTTAAGATTTTTGACTTTAATAATAAAGCCCAAATAATCTTTAAATTCATTTGATGACCAAAATTACTTCACTTTTGGTTTAAAGTTAGCATTTATTTGTAACCAATTATTTTTAAATTTTGAAGCTTTTAAAGCTAAAATTTAATCGGTTAATGTCTAAAAAATGCACTTTCCTCAAGCAAAAATGCTTATTTGTTGGCATAAATTTAGCTTTATTCTTACATTCCTCTTTAATCAAGTCTATGATATTCACCATGCCATTTGTCAAAATTAATGTACAAGTTTTTACATTTTTAGTGGGCTTATTCATGAAAAAAATCCAAAAGTTTACAACTTTTTACAATTTTATCCCAACCTTTTAATTTTTGCAATTATGTCCCAATTTTTAATTTTTTTTGTAATATTAACACATTAATGAATTTGATTAAATAAATTAATTCATTAATGTTTTTCAATAAGACTTATTGGGGTCCACTCTTTATGTTGATGGCATTATACTTCATTGCCCACTCAGAATTTTTTAAAATAATTTTGACCAAATTCATTAATGTGTTAACATTACAAAAAAATTTATAAATTGGGACATAATTACAAAAATTAAAAAATTAGAATAAAATTACAAAAAACTGTAAACGTTTAGATTTTTTTCACAAATAAACCTTCGTCTTTTTCTTAACTAAATTACCATTTTCAACGTACTACCAAATTAATGAATTTCAGTAATTTATTTTTTATGATGTGGCAACTGGAAACCAATGTATTGAGTTAAATGCTTCAAATTATTTGCCACATTATAAGTCATTTTAGATCGTACGAAATGTATAGCGGGACCCACAAAATAAGTAGGACCAAAGGTGGCTTATGACGCGACAAATGATAATGAAAAGAGCTTATATTATCACATCACAAAAAACAACTTGAATTCATTAAGTTATTTATTTTTATTATTATTATTATTATTATTATTTTTGACGTGTTACTTGTTGGTGCTACTGCAATGAAAATAGTAATTTACACATTAAAAAAATAAATTGATACTTGGTACCAATTTAGATTAAAGAGTAAAGTTTACCACCCATACACAAATACCCCTACCAATCACATTATTCAATTTTTTCTATGCTTTTATTATTTGTAATTTTATTATGATTTCCTCACTAGATTTGTTAATTAATTAAGGGATCCGCAAAATTTATGATCTAAAGTTGAAGCATTCCTATGCTCTCGCACTTATACAATACATTTCTGAAGCAATATCAACTCTGAGTAAGGATGAACGCAAAAAGAAAGGAGTACATGAGGCATTCTTCGTTGCTGTTAACCATGGGATGATTGAATTTGTTATTGCCATAACTAAAGCCAATCCGAATCTACTAGACCGCTTAGATAAAAATTCGCGGAATATACTTCATCTTGCAGTGCGAAATCGACAAGAAAAGATCTTCAACCATATAATTAGTTCCTTTGGAGAAAGAAACTATATGTTGTTAGCTAGATTTGATAGTTTCGAAAATAATTTGTTACATCTTGCAGCCAAGTTAGCACCATCAAATACCCTTGAACGCATATCTAGTGCTGCTTTACAAATGCAAAGGGAGCTACAATGGTATAAGGTGATTTTTTTAAACTTGTATGATATTACAAATAATAAAGTGTTAGATTATGATAATTTGCATGAAAATAAAAACATAGTTGTACTATTACTATTCACTAAGGGATTAAAATATAAAAATTATAAAATGTAGAATAGTTAACTGTCATAGAAAAAATTATAAAACAAATTTCTCACTGGTCGAAACTATAGAGATCAAAATCATTATTTTTTTCTTGATTAAATTTCTAGATATTTTCATTATTTTATAATCACTAAATGATTCAAATGCAGGAAGTGGAAAGAATTGTGATTCCTTCATTTAAACGATATGTCAACGAAGATAATAAAACACCCGGAAAATTATTTACAGAAGAGCACAAGAAACTAATGGCAGAAGGAGAGAAATGGATGAAAGAGACAGCACAATCTTGCACCGTTGTAGGTGCTCTTATAATCACAATTATGTTCGCAGTGGCATTTACGGTTCCTGGTGGTAACAATCAAGAAAGTGGCCATCCAATAATTTTGCATGAAAGTTCATTCAAGGTGTTCATAATTTCCGATGCAATTTCTTTATTTGCTTCATCAACTTCAGTGATAACTTTTTTGGGAATTCTAACTTCACGTTACGCAGAAGAAGATTTTCTTAAATCATTGCCTAAAAAGATGATCATTGGCCTTTCCACTCTTTTTATCTCCATTGCAGCCATGATGGTGTCATTTTGTGCTACTCTTATAATAACGCTAGACGGAAATCTCAACCTTATAATTCCGACTGTGTTGTTGGCTAGCATTCCGGTTACCATTTTCATGTTGCTGCAATTTCCTCTTCTTGTTGAGATCTTCATATCAACATATGGGCCTGGCATCTTTAATAGGAAGAAGAAATATTTGTGATACTTCTTTGTAAAATACTCTCTTTTTTTTTTTCCGGCATTCTTCTAAACTTTATTCTTCAATTTGTGACACTTTTTCGTATGATTATTATGTATGATAATTACATAAATTTGTGGGGACTTGAAGCCTTAATTTGAAGTTGTTTTTAACCTCTAAATGTCCCAGAAGTAACAATTCAGTATTTAAGTGGGTCAAAATTGAGTAAATTACTAAGGACTTCATGTATATATTGTATAGTCGACCCTTTAACAATTAATATATGTGGCGGATTGAGAAATATTAAATATTAAAAATATTAATTTATTAAATTTCTAAATATCAAAAACTATAAAATTAAATAGTTAATGCAAGTTTATACATAGGTTTAAATAAAATGAACTAGTATACATAAGTAAATAATATTATAAAAATTTTCTTCAAAAAAATAATAATATTATTATAAAAATAAAAACCAAGTACTTAATCTCTGATGTAATAAAAAATTACCAAAAAGAAATAAAACTCATACTTAAAAAAATTTCTAATATTTTGTTACACAAATAAAAACTAATTAGTTTGTTTTACTTGTTTCATCTCATAATTTTCATAATTTTTTAAATGAAGAAAAATCATGTTTTAATAAAATATCACCTTTCAACTTATACATTGAAATCCTTTTGTTTTGTTTTTTTTTTTTTCAAATTTGGTGGTATTTCATTTCACCAAATAAAGAGTTACAAATTTCAGTATAAAAATATTAAAAATAACATTAAACATAAAAAAATGATATTTCTCCCTAAAAAATATATAAAATAAAATACAAGAAAACCAACTAAAATATCCTTTGGGGTTAGAGAAAGAAACTTTCTTGGTCTGGGATATCATACTGATACGACGAAGGAGCCGATCGGAGTAAAATCAGACTATATTCTTCAAGCATCTATGAAAAAAAAATCAATGCATTACCTTTTTGTTGGCTAGTATTCCTGTTACTCTTTTCATGTTGTTGCAGTTTCGATTTCTTATCGAGATTTTCATATTCACATATGGACCTGACATTATTGATAGAAAAAAGAAATATTGGTATTAACCATGCTTATTAAATAAAGAAAACAACGTTCACATTAGCTAGTAGGGAGTTGTTTTTACTTAAACTAAGGTTTCGAGTTTGAGTTTTAGTGAACACAGTTACGTTAAATAGTTGTTGGAAGATATTTACTACCTTTGTGGTCTTACCTAGATCGAACTGGATTAGTTAGAGTTCAATAAGCTTTAAATACCCGTGGTTTAGACAAAACAAATAAAGAAAGAAAACAATAGAGATATTTCTAAGCGTTAACTTAAGAGAGCAACATTAGCATCATTTATTGATTATTCTTTCCATCCCTCTACTTTAGATGTCGTATCCCTTAAAAAGAAAATTTAGTTTCCCTAGGACACTTAAACTCTACTATCTTCTTAAAATAATCCATTGTAGCATAATGGCGAGATAACCAATCTATGCCTAAGATTGCATCTAAACCCTGAAATTGTAAGAAAACTAAATTTGCTATGAGCTCATGTTCACCTATCTTAACTACACAATCTTTATACATTCTTTCACAAGCCTTAGAGTTTTTCCAAAGGAACTAGGCTTTAAATTAGTATACAAAGTAAAACAGTGAGACATAAAAAGAATTTGTGGCTCCTGGGTCAATTAACACAAAAGGATCTCAATAAAAAATAGTTAACATACCAGTAATAACTTCTGGAGATATCAATGCTTCACTTTGAGTCATTGTATAAACTCTAGCTTAAGTTAAAGGTCGATTTGGGTGGGCACTCTACCCTTATTGAGATGTTGTAGCAACAATACCACCCTTACCAACACTAGAGCTAGAATCAGTGGTGACTTGTCTATTTGGTGGAAATTTTCTACTATTACTCTGATTTCTAGGGGCTGTAATTCCTCGTCCTAAACTGCTAAAGTGCACTAAAGAAGGATAATCTTTTTTAATATGACTAATCTCCCTACACTCAAAATAACCCAATAGCCTCTTCTTACATTCCCCTTCATAAAACTTGCCATAATTTGGGCATTATGAGTATGTGTGTCTCCTCTAGTTATTTTGTGGCATAACTCCATGGGTTTTGCCTTTGGCCATTCGCAAAGCTACCAACTAGCTGCCTTACAGAACTCTAACTCATCTAGGGTTGATTGGCTTATTGCCCAATGCTCATGTGCGAACCTCGGCCACTACCACTATAACTGATCTAGGTGGTAACATGCTAACTCCCCTGTTGGCTTGTCTATCTCTATAACTTTGAGAGGAACTAGGGATAAACCTATCATTCTTCTATTCTTGCTCTAACTCTTCTTTGTTTGTCTTCTTAAAAGCAAATGTAACACCCACACCTTTACATATGGAATAAGGAAAATTTTTCACAAATATATCTATATATTCATTCATGAACTCAACATATTAATTACTTATGTGCATATTACATTGACTATTTCTCAATATATTCATTACACATGGCTAAATTGTATTTTTAATATCTTTATAAAATGTCACATAATAATGAGGATGGGGTATGATTGCACTAATCTCGCTTCTGGCCTACTTGAGATTGCTACCAAAATGCAAACTTCAAGCTTTATCTAACTATAACATGAAAAATTTAGATTCAAAGGGGTGAGCGTGCTACTCAATAAGTAATTACTAATATAATTATATATATATGAACTTCTTAAGAACTAATTAAACTAAACATTAAGCTAATAAATACACCAAGTGTTTAATGATATAAATTTAAGCTTTTAATATAACTTAAAGGTGTATCATAATTATAAACTTAAGAGTTTTGATCACAACAAGAAGTTAAGGCCAATTAAGAACCAAAAGAATAAGCCATCATAAGAAGTCTCGTGCCCTTCATGATCTGCCCTCACGAGCATCTCCTCATGATCTTGGAAAGGCCAAATCACTATTCATAACTACCTGAACTGCTCATAAATCACCCCTCATGGTCGTGATAGTCTTGCTCACAATTGTGAGGATTCAAAAACTCACCATACCACACTTTAAACAATCATTTAACAAGAAAAAACTGTAATATACTTAAAGGTAAGCTTAGAGTTAATAGAAAACACCTCAAAAGTATACACAAGCACCATAATCTCATTCGCGAACGTATTACATTCAAATAAATCATAATTCTAATCATTCATGTTCACACTTTTAGCTTATCAGTAGGAATAATCTAGAGCAAGATTCATTTGCAAGCATAATCACTATTTGGTTTTCGACCGGATCCATTCTTACTCAATTGCATCACACTTAGCCAATAATGGCTTAATCCCACACAAATACAATTTCACATATATCATAAACATGCCAAGTCGCTTAGCTCATCCTCACATAGTATTATTAGCATGTCACTCACATATAGTATACCATATTTATTTGGCTCATTCTTATATATATTAATGGCATACTTTTTACATTTATCGGCAATGCCAACCACCCGGCTCATTCTCATATAATATCATTTATGGCATGCCGCCCACACATTGTTGCCTGGCTCATAATCTCACTATAATCACATGTGTGACCACCCAGCTCATTCTTCATATTTACACACAAAATTCACATATCAACACATACCACCACATTCCACACTTTGAGTACACATATTGCATCAACTATATTCAATAGACGATTCTACAACAGAAGCTGAGTATATAGCCACCTCAGAAGTAGCTAAAGAAGCAGTTTGGATCAAAAAGTTTATTATTGGATTGGGTGTTATTCCTAGCATTTCAAATCCAATTGACTTATACTATGATAATAATGGAGCCATAGTACAAGCTAAGGAACCTAGATCACATCAGCGATCCAAACACATACTCAAGCGTTACCATCTCATTCAAGAGATCATTGAGAGGGGAGACGTAAAGATATGCAAAGTACCTATAAATGACAAAGTTGCTGATCCACTTACTAAACCTCTTCCACAACCTAAGCATGAGAGTCATACTAGGTCAATGGGTATTAGATACAATATTGATTGGGCCTAATGCAAGTAGAAAATTGTTAGTAATGTGCCCTAGGCCAATTGTTTTATGACCATATTGTGACTTTGTTTATTTTATATCATTGTAATAAAGAGGCATTTTTCATATTGACTCTATTGAATTCCATGAATGTTTAACTCTATTTAAGATCATCAAGTGTGTGACTTGATAGTAGAACTCTTAGATGGTAAATGAGTTATATTCTAAATCATCCCTAGTCGGTCATTATTATGGGAGAATAAT
>CATIWO010847282.1:0-10404 GCA_949673435.1 Macaranga tanarius | reverse complement strand
ATTTGGTGAGAGGATATAAATATATACGAGTTTGTACTTTTATATTTTAAAAGAGTTTTCTCCATTTTTGCATGTGAATTTATTTTGTCATAAGGCAAGATGTATGTACATAGATTGCCTTTATAGCATTTAAAGAAATTATTTTTTTTATCCTTCCCTTTATACACGTGATGTGGAGGCCACGGATTGCGGGTCTCACAATAAGAAATTTTTTTATTTAAGATATGTGTGTATATATATATATGTGTGTGTGTGTGTGTGTGTGTGAAACTCTTACTTGATACACTGAAAATACTTAACATATACTTTACATAATATTAAAATATACACATAGACTCAATTTTCAAAATGCTCGAATGTTATGGTGATGGGGATGGAAGTAACTGCACCAAGCTTTCCTCGGACCCACCTGAGCTCTCTACAGGGGTACACTTCAACTTAATCTAACTATGCCCTGAAAACTACAATTGCAAAGGAATGAGCTTACAATTCAATAAGAAACTATCAATATAATCATACATATAATTCTCCTTAAGAACTAATTAAGGAAATATATATAGTACATTTTACATATCAATTAACAAGAAGTTCCATCAACAAGTTGTGCATGGCCATGCAGGAATTGCACATGGCCATGCCCGATTTGGCACTTTTTCTTCCTGATTCCGGATGGCCATGCCAAAAAGGCACACGACTGTGCCTGAATTGATCATTTTTCTCCTAATTTGTACACGGCTGTGTTTGATATTCTGAATTCCCTATCATACTTATGCACGACTATGTTATAACATCACATGGTCTTGTCTAACAACCTGTGTAACATTCAAAACATCACCAAGAGATACACAAACACCAAAACCATTTATTAGTGCAATATATACAATAAATCACAATACTCCAAGTAATCCTCAACCATTTCATTTAGTATCCACATATATATATCAATCACAACTTACAACCGTATCTCATTTTACATAAATTCCAATTAACAAACTAAATCACAAGCTACCATTTTCACCATAATCTATGTTAATCCATACCATATCAAGTGGCTTGCACAATTCAACATATTTAGCCATTATTCACATTTCACCACTACACATTCATAATCAACCATTTAATATTATCACAAACCATATATACATATATAAATCATCTTTGCCACAATAAATGACGAACATAAACCAACATAGTCAACAACTATAATTACATAAGAATCAATATATAGATATATATATATAAGCATTATAGTAATAATCACTTACAATTAACTCTTCCCATTTTCATAATTATACTCTTGTTTATAATTTTACATCCCACATCACTTAATATTGTCAATATGGTATCATTTCATATTTCATATGGTCGATGGTCACAAAGCCAATCGACATCCCATTTCTCATAGTCAATGGTCACAAAACCAATCAACACCACATTTCTCATAATCGATGGTCACAAAGCCAATTGAGATCGTATTTCTCATAATCGATGGTCACAAAGCTAATCGATAGCACTTTTCTCATTATCGATGGTCACAAAGCCAATCGATATCATATTTCTCATAATCGACGGTCACAAAGCTAATCAATATCACATTTCTCATAATTGATGATTATAAAGCCAATCGATATCACCTTTCATATTGTCGATGGTCACAAAGCCAACCGACATCATCACATCCACATTTACTCATAATATAGCATCATTATACTCAATGGATCAAACTCAAGTTTATAATACAACCACACATAACCACAATTCAATACTATCACATATATTAACTTCACTTTAGTATGTTAATTTTAAGCACATATAACATACCATAATATTATTACATTACCAAATACAACTCAATATTCTTAATTCCTCAAACATACTCATCTTCCCATTCTCAATCACCCACAGGTGATAACAATTTAGATTCATACATTTCATTCGTTATCAATATGAATTTATAACAAGTATTCAATTAATAATATTACCTATCTTTACATCTTATTCATTATATTAATGTTACTTACCTCAAGTGCTTTCAACTCCTTCAAAAGTAAAGCTTCTTCTATACATCAATACACAAAGCAACATGATACTTGCACTTAAATGCAACTAGGTGCAACTCCATGCTCAAGGTTCAATGTATCCTAATAATTCACACATAAGTCCAATGACCATGAAAATAATACTGAAGCTAGAAATATGAGTCTACTTCTAATTTTAATTGGAATCACTCAATCCGGACATGTATATAATTTATTATAAATTTTTTTATTAAAATCAGGCAAAACAGAACTGACAGTAAGAGCAAGAAAATATCGAGCCCTACCAGACAACTATAACAACAAAATCAGCTCAGAGCCAAAACATAAAAGTTATAGATGACTCCTTAAAGCTTCTAGAGCATCAAACCTTGATCAATTTGAAGTTCTAAAACTCTAGATATCACCATATAACCAAAACATAAAAAAATTCACAAACCAACCTATATACTACTGCTGTCATGTTTAATTTATGAAGTTCATGATGCTCTTAAAAATTATAGACACATCCAATAATTACCAAATTCATACAGACTACATATATGGGTCTAATTTTATTCTCAATTAAAATCATATAATTAGTATATATAGAGAATTATGTAGAGAATTAATTATGGATTTTAAGTCCATTCGGGTAGAACAGGACATCAGTATGAGCAATAAAATGTCTGGCCTTATTCGACCCTCTTAACAACAGATTCAGTTTAAGCACAAAACATAAACATTTTAGATGACTCTCTAAAGTTTCTAGGAAATTAAATCTTTCTCACATTAGAGCTCTATAGCTCAAGTTATGGTCAGAATAAGAGGACTAAAAAACAGAGGAACGGGGACTTAAAATTCCCAAAATCAAAAGTCAACTAAATTCAATCCAAAAATGCAAATAGAACTTACCAATTAAGCTCCAATTGAATAAAAGACCCTCTAATACCTCCCAAAGTTGTTGGTTGATCACTTGAACAAGATCACAAACTCTCCAAAAATTATTCAAGAATTCACTCTCTTCTTCCTCCCAATTCTCTACACCAACACACATACATATATACGCTCATACAAGCCACCAATCAAAAGCCTCCATTTATACCTCTAAAGTCTCCTCCCCATTAAATGTATATTTATCACTAAAATAGTAATACTAATAATAATAATAATAATTTTAATAATTATTACCAAATATCTCCACAATTACCCCTCAACTCCTTAATAAAATGGCATAAATTCACAATAGTATTGTGGCATTTAACTCAAAACTTATCTTACAATCTAGTCCTTCTCTACAACTCAAACACATTCTTAAACTTAAATAAAGTCTACTAACTCTTATATATAAAATACAATGCGTACGTCATACGCATATGTGCTAAAGAGCAGGTGTTACATTTCTCCTCTCCTTAAGGAAAATTTCATCCTTGAAATTTAATAACTCACTATCTTCCAGAAAAAGATACAGATTTTCTACTTTATAAGCTCTTCTACTTCCCAAGTTGCTTTTTCAGGTGAATAATAACTGCACTTCACCTTTCAATCTAAAATTTCTATCGGTTCTTCTACATATATCAATCTTTCAAAAATCTCTATCTTAGACTTTTGTATCACATGACAAGGATCCAATCATTATCATTTCAATATAAACACATGGAATAAATCATGATTAGATAAAAATTTCTTTGGCAAATCTAATTTATAAGCCAATGGTCCACCTTTTTTACAATTTTATACTATCCATGAATTTCAGACTAAATTTTTCTTTTCCTTTCAAATCTTAAAATTCTCTATTTAGCCTTCTCAATCATATGAATTTAGCACCCAAAGGAATGAATTACATAAATGATACTAAATATAATGTTCATTATAAGAGGTTAAATTCTCCCCTTAAGTTATCAGGTTAACATGAATCATAATTGATGCAAATATCTCATCTTTATGTATATGTTAAACCTTAGACATAAAAGAACAATTGTTCCTATTTGACCGACATACGTATACCACACCTCTTTAATATAGAGGTACCAAAGCTCTCAGATTTAAATTTAATTCCTTTGTGACATATAGAGGCTGTAACCACAAGATTCTATTCTTTTTTTTAGTGTTTCCAATTAGTTGAGATACATAACAACATAACATGCAAGGATGAATATTTTACTAACGCCAAAATAAGCAATTTCACAAGAAAAATTAAAGCTTTATTTATATATATTGTATGCCATTAAAAGATCCTAAAAATTATGAAAATTTGATAATTACAACTCTTATCTCACACTCATAATGTTTCTCTAATTACTCATAAAAATTATTTTCACCTCAACCATTGAATTCTTGAAATTCAAAAACATTTAAAATAAAATCTTTACTCACAACAATACATATCAATTCCATACTAGAAGAGTATAAATATAATCAATAAGTAAGTTAGTACACATCATACGAATCTCATATCTAATTACTTTTTTTAGTGTTTTCATTTATTTCAACAATATGGATAGCATCTCGCAATAATTCACACTTTCACATCTCACTCTCATTGTTTGGTATCATTTGCCTTGTCGATGGATACTTAGCCAATCAATTTCTCAACATTTCATATAGTCGATTGTCACAAAGCCGATCGACATATTAACATTTACTCCCAAACATAACCTCTTTTATATCCAATATCATCACATTCCATAACATAACTCAAGAAGCATAGTTCATCAAAAACACTCATCACAATAACTCATCTATTCTATCACGATCACACAAAGATAATGAACAAATAGAATTCACATATTTCCTTCGTTATTATTATGAGTCTATATCATTCATTATATCTAATAACTACTTACCAAAATACTTTTCATCTCAACATTCAAATGCTATCGAAGAATCTTACTCATTTATGATATAGGCGCATTTGGAATACCAATCAATCCAAATGACATAATCATAAATTTATACCATCCATTTCTAATTTTGCATACTGATGAATGAGCTCCTCTCTTGTACCTGCAAGCACCAAGAAAACTAGGGGGACCTAGGATCTCTGATCCGTAGGCTCTCTGATGCTTAAGTTAGATAGAATTATTCAAGATGATAGATAATGAAAGATATAAGCCTATATATAGGCACAAGGAGGACATACTTGGTCCTTTATGGATTATTATCACAAGAGTCCCAATTTTTTACCAATTAAGTCTCTTTTAACCTTATTAATCAATGATTTCGTATGCAGATATAAAGTCCTCTTTGCACTTAGATTCATGAATAAGGGGATATGATAATTCATATTTATCAGATGTCCCCCCTAATGGTATCAAATATTTATGTTCAAAAACTTTTAATGGGCGAAGGTAATAATTCCTGCCGAATTAAAGGAGAGATCCCTTTAGGTCTACGAATGGTAATCAAAAGCCCTCCATTGAGGAAGTCATTTATTAGGTAACATCAGAGATTTGTATATTACGATCCTTGAGAGGTTCGTAAGTTGTGAACCCTGGGAAGGTCATATGCATTGAACCTTGTGAGAGGTTCATTTATTTTGAACCTCGAAAGGTTCGTATGTTTTGAACCTTGAGAGATTCGTATGTTTTGAACCTTGAGAGGTTCGTATACTTTAACCCCATGAGAGGTTCATATGTTTTGAACCTTGAGAGGTTCATATATTTTGAACCTTGAGTTGTTTGTATGCTTTGACCCCGTGAGAGGTTCATTTACTTTAACCCTCAAGAGGTTCATATGTTTTGAACCTTGAGAGGTTCGTATGTTTTGAACCTTGAGAGGTTCATATACTTTGACCCCGTGAAAGGTTCATTTACTTTGAACCTCGAGAGGTTCGTATGCTTTAACCCTGTGAGAGGTTCATTTATTTTGAACCTCGAGAGATTTGTATGTTTTAAACCTTGAGAGGTTCGTATATTTTGAACCTTGAGAGGTTCGTATGCTTTGATCCCATGAGAGGTTCATTTACTTTGAACGTCGAGAGGTTTATATACTTTGACCCCGTGAGAGGTTCGTTTATTTTGAACCTCGAGAGGTTCGTATGTTTTGAACCTTGAGAGATTCGTATATTTTGAACCTTGAGAGGTTCGTATGCTTTGACCCCATGAGAGGTTTATTTACTTTGAACCTCGAGAGGTTCGTATGTTTTGAACCTCGAGAGGTTCGTATGTTTTGAACCTTGAGAGGTTCATATGTTTTGAACCTTGATAGGTTCGTATGCTTTGACCCCGTGAGAGGTTCATTTACTTTGAACCTTGAGAGGTTCGTTTGCTTTGATCCCGTGAGAGGTTCATTTACTTTGAACCTCGAGAGGTTTGTATGCTTTGACCCCATGAGAGGTTCATTTACTTTCAACCTTGAAAGGTTCATTTATTTTGAACCTCAAAAGGTTAGGTTCATATATTTTGAACCTTGAGAGGTTCATATGCTTTGACCCCGTGAGAGGTTCATTTACTTTGAACTTTGAGAGATTCGTATGCTTTGACCCCGTGAGAGGTTCATTTACTTTGAACCTCGAGAGGTTCGTTTATTTTGAATCTCGAGAGGTTCGTATGCTTTGACCCTATGAGAGGTTCGTTTATTTTAAACGTGAAAAGATTTTTTTTTAAATAAGTAATTGAAGCTGCCACGTATTTGCATAACTATTCGAGTCTCTTTATTTTTGAGGCGTCGCTCCCTTTTCTCCATTCCCGTAATACCCCTCCCTTTAGTGAAATATGGGTATATCAACTGCCGAGGGTATGTGAGGGATAGTAAAACTTTTCCCTCTTTATAAGTCTTTCCTAAGTCATTTTCATTTGCACTTTATCTCTCCACTACTTCTCTCTCTAGAGCTCTGCCTTCTCTCTAGATTCTTCAGGCAATCTGCGTTCTTAGTTTTCAAACCTTCAAAGGTTATTTCCTTATTCCTTTTTCCTTTTGATATTTTGTTTGCCTTTTATTTATCTTTTTATTGTTATGGCCCCTAGGCTTCCCCTTGATCCATCTGAGTTCCCTCCAGAGCTTCCTAAGGAAGTTATTTAAAAATATAGGAAGAAATATAATATCTCTTCTGAATATAAATTTTTTCAAGCCACTTCTCATGTTAGGGCTCACCATAACCCTGATAAAAATAGGAAGTGGAATAGGATAGTTATTTATATCGATCAACTGGAGGGGGGTCTCTGCTTTCCTTTAGATCCTTTTTTAGTTTTATTCTTTCATGCCTATAATCTTGCTCCGGGTTAATTATATCCGAACGGATATAGGTTCCTCACTGCTTTTTATAAACTGATTTGTTTGCATGGTCGCGAACCCATAGTTCAAATGCATCGATATATATTTTTCTTGATAAAAAAAGAAAGGTAATCTCACCTATTCGATATCTAGTATTCCCAGTTTTAGTTTATTCAAAAAATTACTAGATATCAGTCGAGATTAGAGAAGCAAATTTTTCTTCATTGAGCACGAAACTGCTTTCTAACAAGTGCCAGTGACATGGACGAACGAACTCCAATTAGTTAGACGATTGTCAGAGTTCGTAGAGGAGATCGATCTGACTCTTCTCATGGATCTTCATTATCGATGTTCTACCTTGATGCCTTCTGCCAATGTTTATGTTGACAGATTTATGTATAGACACAAGCATCCTACTTGTGCTGGTCTTTATGATATTATCACTGAAGTTCCGGAATCTGGAGGTATTTATCTAACTTTCTTTTTTATTGTGTAGATAGATAATCTACTTGCTGTTTTTATGGAAGATCTTATGGATATTGTAGATGAAACTCCAGAAGTTGCTACCGACCCTACTGTTACCCCACCGGTATTAAAGAGCTTAGTGTTCCTCCGATCATCGTGGAGGATTATGATATTCTGCTCTCTTCCTCCGTCATAAGGAAACCGAAGCTCCTAACAAATAAAAGGGGAAACAAGCGAGGGGTTCGGAAGGGACCTATGAACCCGCTAATGAGGAGGGGGACATTCAATTCAAACGCCCGAGATTAGAGGCTTATCCTAATATGGTGACTTGGTTTGAGAAGAGAGTTGGAGATCCGAGTATCTTCAATTTCCTGGTTCGTTATCATCTTTCAGAGTGTCATCGCCTGAAGAAGGATATGCTCTGATGGGAGGCTTCAGATGAGAACGATTTGAAGAGTCAAGTCATTTTAAGCATGATGAAGGTATTTCATTTTCAATTGCCTCTGTGTATTGACTATTTTAATCATAATTCTGATGCCTTTTGTGTAACACCCACATTTATAATACACTATTCATGTATGAGGTATATATGACATATAGAGTCCTAGTGTGATATATGTCTATATGTGGAAATGAGTATGTGATAGAGAGGGGTGTAATTGCAAACATAATTGGAAGTCAATTATCTCATTTGGGAAGTTATAGGGTATAATGTAATATGTCCATTTCATTGAGGGGCTTAGATGTAATTGTGGTGATATTTGTTTGTTGTATTAAGTATTATTATATTAGTTGTTTTGCTGATAGAGTAGCATCTATTATTATTTATTGGGCATTAAAATATGGAGACTTTGGGGTGTTATTTGTTGGATTTGGATTGGGCATTAATATATATGTTAATATTAAATGTGTATATGTTTGTGTATTATTGAGAAGAGGAGTATAGAAAATAGAGAGAGTAGAGAAGGGAGTGTTCTTAATTTTTGGTGAGAGTTTGATCTTGTTGGAGCTAGGATTTGGAAGGCATTGGAAGGTCTATATCAATTGGAGCTCAATTAGTAAGCTTAAATTATATTTTTGATTGGTTTGGTTAAGTTATGAATGTTGTCAATTTCGGATTTCTATTCCTCTGTTTTATAGTTCTATTTTGATTGTCATATCTTAAGTTATACAACTCTAATTTGAGCAAGCTTTAGTGTTCTGGAAACCTCAGAGAGTCTTTTACATTTCTTATGATTTGAGTTTTGTTAAATTCTATGGTTTTAAGGGGTTAATAGGGCCAAACATTTTCTTGCTACTGTGAGTGTCCTATTTTACCCGGGTGGATTGCAAAATCCATATTTAATTATTTACATGTCCTAATTGAATGGTTCTAATTGGAATTTTTTATTGACTCATAATCCTAGCTTTGGTAGTAATTTTAGGGTTATTGGACTTATGTGTGTGTATGTCTAGGCCTTGTTGAACATTGTGCATTTTAATTGCTTTTGCTGAGGTTAAAGTGAATGGCAAGATTTTCTTATTGTATTGATGTATGATTTTGTGTAGGGAGTGACAAAGGAAAGGAAAGCACTCAATATTAAAGGAAAGGCTCTTTTTGAAGAGGAAGCAACTAGAGGTAAGTAACTATATATACATGTTGTGTATATATACTTAGCCCATATGCTTAATAGACTATATTCCTATATAGGAATTGATTGAATAGACATATGATTAGTGCAATAATGTGGAATGAGTTATAGTCTTTTGTGAACTGGTAATATGGTGAGAAACCTAATAAATGATGATGTACATGTATGGTGTAGTAAACACCATAATTGTGTATATTATATTATGAGAATGAGTTTTTGATGGAATATTGATGAATGGTTATTATAATGACTTGTGAGATGCAACTGCATGGACGTATATTGTGTTATGATGTTTGTGATATATTTCACTTGAAGGTGAAATATGTGAGGAAAGTGAGGAATTATGATAATGACTTGATGAGATATGCAATTGTATTAAATTATATTATGTTATATTAGAATATGAATAGTATATTTATATATGTGAATATTGATTGATGTGAGGATATAAGTAAGGTTGATGTATTGTGGTAATGGCATTGGAATTATGGTGGTGAATGGTATATATTATGAACATTGAAGTTGGTTTATTAGATACGAGATGATTATATCGATTGGCTTTGTAACCATCGACTATGAAAATTGTGATGTCGATTGGCTTTGTGACCATCGACTATGAAAATTATGATGTCGATTGGCTTTGTGACCATTGACTGTGAAAATTGTGATGTTGATTGGCTTTGTGACTATGGACTATAAAAATTGTGATGTCGATTGGCTTTATGACCATCGACTGTGAAAATTGTGATGTCGATTAGCTTTGTGACCATCGACTATGAGAATTGTGATGTCGATTGGCTTTGTGACCATCTAATATGAGAATTGTGATGTCGATTGGCTTTGTGACCATCTACAAGATTAGAATAAAATGTTATGAATGCGAGGATATGAAGTAATGATTGCAAGTATGTTTATTTATATATATGCTCATGTATATGTGAGGTGTGAGTATGAGGATCATGGTTATGTGCTGATGATATTGGTTATTGAAATAGTTATGGATTGTTTTAAATATTGTGAATGATTGATATTATGTGTAAATGGATGTTTGGTATGGATTAATGTGTTTAGAATGTATT
>CATIWO010847207.1:0-49493 GCA_949673435.1 Macaranga tanarius | reverse complement strand
TAACTAAAGCCACATGGCAGGGTTTAAACGATTGTTAGTCTACTATGTATAGATGTATAGATAAATTTTTATACATTAATTTTGTCAGTGTACGTTTGCAATTTTATTTATTGGTATATTATATTTTTTTTACTGATACATTGCATATTTATGTTAAAATTAGTTTAGAATCTGCATAATGGGCAGACTGTGTATTATAATTTTTTACTAAATTTAATTAAATTGTTAAAAATATATTATATATAAATGATAAATAATGAAAATTTATAAAAATGAAAATTATAACTATTAGCAAAACAAATTTAAATAATAATAAATAAAATATAAAGGGTCACAAATATAGATAATTAGTGATTCATGGCAAAAATGTCAAAAGAGAAAATCATTTTGTAACTTTCTCTCTTCTTTTAATTTTTTTTATTGTAAGTAATATTTATTTTAATTATTTATTAATATGAAAAAGTAAAAAAAAAAAGTCAAAATATAGAAAATCTAAAAAATAGTATGTGGCAAATTTCTATCCTTAATTTTTATATATTTTATACTGATTTTAGTTTACAAAATAAATAATTCAATTCATATATTTTAATTCATATTTATTAAGTTATTAAAGTTTTAAGTTTAATCATTTGACCTCTTTAATTTTAAAATATTTACTGAACTAAATGCAACATAATTATTTTAAAAATTTTCAATATTTTTTAATCTGATTAAGATGTAAATCTTTAAAAATACAAGAAAAAATATGTACGTGGAAAATTAGTTTCAATATAAAAGATAATTTAATTTAACCTTATATGTATTTACTACAGGTGATTTGATTAATTCGAAGTTTTATTTGAATATTCTACATCTAATAAATTTTTAAAAAGGTTTATATCTTTTTTTTTATTATCTATTAAAAGGAAAATTTTCATAATTATTTTGTTTGTTAAATATCTTATATATCTCTTTTATTAGTTAATATCATATTTTGATATATTTTTATGCATCATATATTAGAAATTTAATATAATTGCATTAGTTAAAGTACAAAATTTTCATAAATAACTGAAATATTAATCAATTTAAATATTCAAGTATCTTTACTACTTTGTTTAATTAATAACATAAATGTTCTCATTCGTGTATTTTGTTTGTCAAATGGTAGACATGAAAATATTTAAATATTATTTTGTACTTTGATTATTTTTTAACCAAAGCAAGCGCTTTCATTAAATTAGCTAAAGTTATGTATTTATTAATAAGGTTTATTATAAATTAAGTTAGTAAATTAACTATATATATTTACAACGCCATTTCCTAATTAGCAAATTAACTATATAATTAATGAAAATGTTATGTTATAACTTATAAGACCATTTTTATTTAGAAATTTCAAATCTGATTAGCAACAATTAACCAAATTAATAATAGTTTCATTCTATTTCTTAATATGTTTTTAAATAAAAATAAATTTTGAAACTTAGAAACAGAATTGATTCATTTCTAAACTATTTTTTATAGTATATGTTTGTAAAAAAGAAAGTGGTCCATAATTTAGCATGAATAAAAAAGGAAAAATATACTCTGACATCCGTACTTTTTAAGTGTTTTTGACATAATACTTTAACATTTATTTTCTCATATTGCAAACCTACATTTTTATTTTCTGATATATTGAGCTCTTATAGGACATAATGAAATAATGGTAGGTAAATAAAATAAAATTTAGTTCCTATAATTTAAAACTTTTTCTATTCAATTGTTATAATTTTTCAACCAATTAAATCCTTTCAATTATTAAAATAATTCTACTAAATTTATTAAAAATTATATACCTTTCAAACCTTTTTAATATAATTGAGATATAAATAATCTATTTTAATATTTTAAGAAATTATAAATATATTTATAATAAAATATGTATATTTTAATTGTTCATTAAATATTTATATTATTAATAAAAATATTAA
Source organism: Macaranga tanarius (assembly GCA_949673435.1). NCBI lineage: Eukaryota > Viridiplantae > Streptophyta > Magnoliopsida > Malpighiales > Euphorbiaceae > Macaranga > Macaranga tanarius. The sequence goes on along the minus strand of CATIWO010847207.1, from coordinate 47,538 downwards.
TTTGAAAAAATTAATGTATGACAAAATTTTAACTAATAAAAAAAGACACGAGCTATTTTGTTTTTTCATTAGAAGGAAGCAAAGGGAAAAAAAATTATATAAGACATGAGATACTTAATAAATGAAATACTCGTAAAACATTATAATATTTATTGATAAAAATAAATAAAAATATTATCATATACAATTATCTCTTTTACTATTAATATTCAATAAGTTAATAATTCTACTCATTAATATTTTTAAATATATAAAATAATAATTTATTATAATATTATTTTTAAACTTATAAAATTTAATTTTACATTATTATTAATAAATTCTTTAACATTGTCAAATAATTTAGAATATCTCAAATTTGAAAAAATATAATAGATCTTAATCACATTTAAATAATATGTAAGTTATAATTAAGTAATTATTATTGGTATGAAACTTTTTTTTAAACTTTAAAAATAAATATGTAGTTATATAAAAATCATATACCAATCATTTGTTTTAAACTGTAAAATATATAGCATATTTTTTTAACACATTTATAAATATATTTGAATAAATGTGATAAATTATATATATAGCGAATATGATTTATTATATTTTATTTACTAAATAGTTCATTCATATTTTTTATTAGTTAAAATTTTTTCTTGTATTAATTATTTTACATTCATATTTTTGCTAATTATATAAATATTTAAAATATAAATATTCATTATAAATATTTTTATAACTTTTAAAATTGTACATATTTTTAATATTATAAATTTATTAGAAATAGATGACCTATATCTCAATTAAATAAGAAAAGGTTGAAAAGGGATATAATATTTTAAATTTCTTTTCATAAAGTTAGTTAAAGTATTTTAGTAATTTTAAAGACTTAATCAGTTAAAATTAAAGATTATAAAAATTTAATAGAAAAATTTAAAATTATAGAGATTAAATTGGATATTTTTAACTGTTTTTATATATCTCCTTTCATCTAATAAAAGCTCATTGTACGGAAGATAAAAATACAAAATTATATAGTATCAAAAAAAATATATAAGAGTGTGTAATCAAGCAAATCAATAGTTAAAATGATAAAATCACTTACCTCTCGAAGATTTCACAAGAAAATTAATACATACTCTAAATTTTTAGTGCTATTCATACTAAAAAGGAGAAAAAATACTATTTTGCACAATCCTCTTTACTATTGTTGTTGTCTATTAACGGAGAAGAATTTTTTTACATATAACTTTTCTTACTTGGTGTTCTTCTCTTATTTATTTTCTTTTCTTTATTTTTTTTTAAAAAAATTTTAACGTTGAAGGCAATTGCCTTTTGACAATTACTTCCATTTATTTTTTATTATAATTAATTTAATTTAGGTCGGATCAATTCGTCATTAGCAATTCGAATTCAAAATTCAACAGAGTGCAATGTAAAATAAATTAAAAATAAAAAATTGTTAGAATGCAACTTTTCTAAAAGACAACTTTATAATTTTGGGATAAATAAATGTTAACTAATTTAAGCACTAAATTTATTATATATAAAGATGCTACGCTCATATTGCACAATCATAAAAGGCATTGGTCATAAATATAGTTTTGAGTGTGAAATACCCGCATGTAGCTGGCTTATTGAAACATTAATCATGCTTTTCTATTGCAATTCATTATTATGAAACATGCATTATTGAGATCATCATAAATGTCTAACTTGCTAGTGTCTTCATTGAATCTTTCACTTTGACTAGGAGACATATATAGGACATGCACAAGACTTTTTTTTTTAGTTGATCATTATTAGATATCAAGGCCAAAGTGTGCTACACAACACAACATTGAGAGCAATAAAGGTCAATTTGGCCCCTAAACTTTTTCTCTCAGGATCAAATTAGCCCTTTTTTATATTTTTGGGTCAATTTAGCATAAAATTTTATGATAAAGGTCAAATTGACCCCTCAATACTACAGTCACCTCCTTATTTTTTCACAGATTAACAAAAGACCTCATACACATTTATAGATACCTCCCTAATATTGTAAATAGTTAAAAAATTAGTCCATATTTTAGCAAAAAAAATTAATTTAAAAATTCTAAATTTAAATTATATTCAAAATATAATTTATTTATAGCTTGTAAAATTTAAAAATATAATAATATATTATATTAATATATCAATTTAGTTATTCACTCATAATTAATTTTGAAATAGTAATTTTTTATTTATTTATAAATTAATTTTATTTTTTAAAATTGTACATGACAATTAAATCTATCTATAGTTTGTAAATATAAATACATAATTTAATATGTATATTAATATAACATATAATTAACCTTTATATAACAAACAAAAATATAATATTAAGCTAACAATGTAATAATATATTGTTAGGTTTTATAATTTTTAATATTAAAATAATAAAAGTATAATGATACAAAAATAATTTTTATAATAATAATAATAATAATAATAATAATAATAATAATAATAATAATAATTGATTTAGTTTATTGTTATAATTTTTTGTTAGTTTATTATTTAAAGTTGTAGAAGTTAATAATATATTAATATACATATTAAATTGTGCATTTATATTTTCCAAAATATAAATAAATTTGAGTGTCATGTATAAATTTAAAAAATAAAATTAATTTATAAATAAACAAAAAATTTAATAATTTTCAAAAAATTATTATTGGTGAATAATTAAATTTATATATTAATATAATATATTATTAAATTTTTAATCTTTACAAACAATAAATAAATTACATTTTAAATATTAAATATTTAATATTTAATATTTAATATTTTTTTGCTAAAATATGGACTAATTTGTTAAATATTTAAAACATTAAGAAGGTATATGCAAATGTGTAAGGGGTCTTTCTTCAGTTTGTCAAAAAATAGGGAGCTAATTGTAGTATAGATGTGTCAATTTGACCTTTATCGTAAAGTTTTGTACTAAATTGAGCTAAAAAGGTGAAAAATGACTAATTTGATCATGGGCGTAAAGTTTAGGGGCCAAATTGACCTTTATTCCAATTTATTACTCCATTCGTTCCATTTCAATTGTCGTTTAAGGTTGTGTCATAAAGATTAAGAATCTTATTTAATAGGCATAATTATAGGTGCAAATGACTATATTATCCTCTTTTAGAAAGACCAAAAGTTTATACTCCAATCAAACTCTAAAACTAAAATATGGGTAAAGTTGGAAAGAAGAGTTTATTTTTTATTAGTAATCTAAATACTTCATTTGGACCGGAACAAATTCTATTTTTTTAAACGACAATTATAATGAAACGGAGGGAGTAATATTAACCGATAAATTTAAAGTTAAGACATTTTCTTTTTTTTTTTCAATTTTAAAGTATTATCATTTTTACGTACTCTTCGTTAAGGTATACAAAAACTAATTAAACTGTGATTAAGTCTACTACAAGCTTACTAACTTAGGGTGGCTTGAGTTTGTGGACAGGATAATCTAGAATTTAGTTGATCGAAATAAAATAGGAGTCAACTAGACTAGATACATTTTCATTTTATTAGAATTTCGGGTTTTTTTTTACCTTTACAAATTTGGGGAAGAACAGATTTTCTAGATAATGCTGTAAGTGCTTGGCCACTAGGTCAAGCTTTATTGGCAATTTTTAGTGTTAGATAAATAAGATAACACAAGATATAAAAATACACAAGTTAAATTACTAAAATGCTATTTGTTTTATACACTAATGAAATATTAATAATTTATTTTAAGTATATATTTTAATGGAATTATTTATTTTAGAAAATGTGTATCTCTATTATATTATAATTTAGTTACGATTTGATATCATTTATTAAGTATTATTAATTTACATAATTCATTTATTTAATTAAAATAAATAAATTAAATTTTTATTCTATATTATTTATTTCATTTATTTTTTGTATTTAATTATTATTTTAATTTCTATTAAAAATATACTAACAATATCTGAATTTTTGAAATTTTTTATATTTTTATGTATATTTTTTTTCTTTAATTGAATATATGAAATGAAAAATAATTTTTAAAATGATAATTTTGAAAATTGTATACGTTAAAGTGGTTATTTGACTCATTTTTAATAGTGAAATTTGACTTGAAACCACCTCTTTTTTTTATATATTTTATTTTATTTTATAAACATCCATTCATATTTGTTTCTTCAAAATTATAAGAAAAGATTAATTTTTTTCAATCATTTAATTAATTTTTCAAAGAAAAAATCAAACATTATTTTTATTTTGTTCATTATAATGACTTAGTTTATCTCTCTTTTCTTTCATTTTATTTTAATTTAATAATAGTTTATATTTTTAAAAAATTTAATTAAATTTGTAAAGATGAAAGAGCTGTTTCCTATAATTTTTGAAAAATATAAATAGAGAAAAAAAGACAATATAATATAAAAAATGTTTAAGTTAAATTACTATTGAAAATGAGATGTATAAACACTTTAATATGTTGAATAAGCTAAACACAAAATTTTAGATATTAATTTGCTAGTTCAAATATTTAATTGAGCAAAATCATATGAAAATGACAAAAATTGAAAGGTTTAGATATTTTTTGTGTAACTTTTTCCAATTGTTACAAATAAGAAAGAAAAAATTATAAGGGAAGAGAATTATTATTGTAATTTTTATATGTTTTATTACAAATTGCATACAAATCTTTTATATACAAGAGGAGTTTGGTATATACATGAAAGAAATATTAGTGATAGATTTGATATGCTATATTCATATGGAAGTAAGGTTTGTAAGATTATTTTAACACCTCTCTTCTAACTCAAGATGGCAAGGAATTGAAAAGTTTGAGTTTATAAGTTAAGTCGTGAAATCATTATGAAGGATGAAATTTGGTGAATATATCAACCATTTGATCAATAGAAGATATGAGAATGAGATGGAGAGCACTACTAACAAAGTGATGGCAAATAAAGTGACAATTAATTTTAACATATTTTGTCCATGAAAACATCATTATGGACAATTTAGATAGCACTTTGATTGTCACAGTGGATGATGGTGATATTATGTTGAGGAACTCCCATTTTTTATTGTAGCCATCTTAACTAAATTGATTTAAAACTAGTATTAACAAGTGCTCTATACTAGAATGAGCGACTACTATTTGTTTCTTGTTATGTCAATAGATGAAAGAATCTCCTAGAAAGAAATAATTTTGATGGTTGAGTGTTTATTAATAAAATCACTATCCTAGTTAGCATCATAATAAGCCTGTAATACAAGTGAGAACTTCTTAAGAAATGGAGACCATAGAATAAACTATCCTTAATATAATAAAGGTTATGAAGCATGGCTCAAAAGTGAATGGTATGAGGAGAAGCCATGAATTGGCTAACAACATGCTCCGCATATGATATTCAAAATAGGTGGTAGTAAAATAGATAAGACTTCCAATTAATTGTTTGTAAAGAGTTAGATAATTCAAGATTGCTTCCTTTGTAGGTGAAAGTTTGACATTAGTCTTAAGTGGTGTGTTAGCAGTTTTATTATCTGTCATACTTGCATGAAAAAATAGATCAGTAACATATTTTGCTTAAAATAAATAATAGTTTGAGCCACGAGAGGAGATTTCGAGTCTAAGGAAGTAACTTAAGTGACCAAAATCTTTCATTTCAAATCATATATCGAGAAACTACTTCAATTGTAACCCCCCCCCCCCCCCCCATCGTATCCCACTAAAATATCCATCCAATGGAACTATGGTAGAGAGAGACATTACCTGAAGAACTATCTAAAAGAAATCTCTTATGGAAGCATGCTATTATAAAAACATAACCTTAAATACTAATAAGGAATAGTCATATGAATATAACTCCAAATCATTAAGTTGATGGCAATTGAAATATTATAATGTAAGATAATATTTACATTAGTACATAGGTGTCTTATCACCTTTAAAATATCATCATATATAAACTACAAGAGTACGAGTTATCATACAAATAAATACAAAATATAATACATAATAAGCTCTGATAACCCTCTCCCTCACGTCAGATCACTATCTGACTGTAGGTATGCATCCAGAGCTTGCACTCCTCTAGCCTAAGCCTCAATTCATCGCCCAATTGTCAGGCAAAAAGAGCATATATAGCACTAAAAGTATGGCTCAACATCAGAGCAAAAAGACAAAAAGATCATCATGCTCTCATAACTCAAAGTTAGGTCAGAGTGACCTACACATCAGTGGAGGTCTTATAAAAGATCCTGATAATGGTGTAAATATTGTCCAAATAATCCTCTCTAATAACTGATAAATGGACTGAAACCCTTAAAGGCTTGAAAGTAACTCTGAAAGCTAACTCGACATTTACATCATGGCAAATCACATATCTCACTAGTGTCTCTATCTCAATCACCTTGTAGGTCATCGTAGTCTATTGCACTGCCATCTTATATAACTATACTATACAACTTTAATACTACTATGATGAAAATATAAAAGAAAGTGAGTGTGAGTAATTTTGTAAGAAAGTTACCTAGTGAGTGTAAAAAATAACAAAGGTAGATCAACATAAAGTATAGCACTCAAGGTAAACATCAATTAATGAATAATAAATAAAAAGGAATGATAGATTGCTTTACTAAAGATTATTAATTAAACTTGAATTTCATCATATTTCGTGGTACTAATAACATTATTCTCATTGTTCAGCTTTTCATTCAAAATTGAAGTTATCGTAATTTGAACCCTTCGTTCAACATAATTTACTATTTCGTAGCTAGATTGTATTAATTTTGATCATCAAGATCATTACACCATATATTATACATTTTGAGCGTTTGCACTTTATTTTACATTCGTAAATAATTATCATATAATATACATAATAACTTTATCATAATATAACTCATATATATGGATCCACATAACTCAATTCACATATCGTATCTCAATTCATTGATACAACCCATACTGATTGTATTTCATAACATAATTCTCAATAAATTCTCTATATATATATTTTGAACCACATAAATTCGTCCTAAAGGCATATTGAATCTATGTGACGTCCTAAAGACAGTTATCAAATCCGTCAGCCAACCATATCTCATATTTACTCATATTCAATATGTACCATATATGTATACACACACACACTCTCTCTTTTATATGTATATTTTCTCATATCATATTTATATACATTAATATGTATTTATGAAGCTTTGTTGTGTCTCGGGAATTATCATTTAAGTTTATAATATAAATTTAACATTACTTTTGCATTTCTTTGGGGTAGTTTGGCTCAAGCTTTAACACATTAACTTCAATTTAGATTTCGAGTTTCAATTTTCATTTAAAATAATTCATAGATTATAAAGTTTAAATTATAATTTTGTAGGGTTAAATATTCATCTAAAATTTCATATATTAAGTTTAATTCAAGGTTTAGCTTTGTTAGTTTGAATTATTATTGATTTAGAATTAAATTTTTTATCATAGAAGTATGTTGGTGAAATGTAGAGATGAGCCACAGTTCTGAACAGGCGATTGTCTGTTCAAACAGGTGATCGTCTGTTTAAATAGGCGATCAGCCCTATGAAGGGGCGTTCATTTCTATTGTACACTTAGACTGTAGTTTTTCACTGTTGATATTGAATTTAATATATTTTAAGTCCATATTTCACAATGACATAATTATAATCACATTTGTAACATTCACTGGAACATCATGAGAGTTTAATAAGCCTCATTAACACATTATTCTAATAATTTCATTAAAGAAAAGTTTCACAAGCTTAATATACATAATGTTGAGCAAAAAGTAGTAATCTTTCATGATCGTAATATTGGAGGAGAAAATTTTATAACATATTGAACTTAAAGAACTATAAATGTATGGTACTAATTTCATAAGACAACAACCAAAAAAATCAACAAAGAACTAAAAATCAAGCTAATATGAAACTCTCAACAAAAAGAATTTCAAAAAATTAGAAAAGTAATTAGAGTTCAAGAATCACTCACAATATCTGCTAAAATCAAAGTTCCAACTTCTAATAATCACCTTCCTTTCGAACTAGATGGTCACTCTAATTAAGCTTAAATTTTGCTACTTCCAAGTTCTTTTCTCTATCTTCTCTATTCTTTGTTCTTCTTTTTGTTCTTCAAATAGAGGTATTAACTTTTGTTCTCTGCATTTTTAACTCAGTTTTCTTTTTTTTTTTAACCGTTAAAAATAGGTGTCCTTATGCATGAGTGTCATTTGACACCTCACTATAAATGTTTCAAATACCTCCACAATTTCTTCTCTTTCTTTCAGTTTAGACCTTATTTTGATTTATATTCCTTTCAATTATACATTTTTCTAAACTTATTTCATTGCAATTAAACCCTTCATTTCTTTTTTATAGCTAATATTAATATTTAATCAATACTAAATTAATAATATTGATTTCAGGATTAAGTTTCGAGGGCAGGAATGTGACAATTCTTCCCCTCTAAAAAGAATTGTCCTCGAAATTCAGATGAATCTCACTTACTCATGTCATAATTGAAAATAACAAATTGGCATACTGTTGTCTAACGTCATTTTCTCTCTCCCACATAGCTTCCTCTCGAGAATGATTTCTCCACAACACTTTAACCAATGGAATAACCTTATTTCTTAGCACCTTCTAATCTCAGGCTAAGATAGCCACTGACTCTTCTTTATACCTTAAATTTTCTTTTAATTTCATTGGCTGTTCTTGCAATACATGCGAGGGGTCACTTCAATACTGTCTCAATATTGATATGTGAAACATGTCGTGTACCCTAGCCAATTTAGGCGGTAAAGCCAACTAATAAGCTACAGGACCAACTCTTTCCACAACTTCATACTGTCCAATGAATCTTAGACTCAACTTTTCATGCTTACCAAATCTAATCACACCTTTTTAAGGTGATATTTTTAAAATTACCTTATCACCCATATTATATTCAATATCAGCTCGTTTCAGATTAGCATAACTCCACTGCCTATCTTGAGCGGCTTTAAGATTGACTCGAACCACATGAATATTATTAGTGGTCAACTGAACTAATTCTGGACCTAATAACTTTTTCTCTCTAACTTCTTCCTAACAAATTAGGGTTTGACACCTCTGACCATACAAAGCCTCAAATGGAGTCATGTTCAGGCTACTTTGGTAGCTATTATTGTTAGCAAATTCCATCAAAAGTACTTGCCTATTCTAACTTCCTCCAAAGTTCAAAGCACTAGCTCTCAACATATCTTCTAGTACTTGGATGGTTCTCTCGGATTAACCATCTGTTTGAGGATGAAAAGTAGTATTAAATCTTAATTTAATACTAATGCTTCTTACAAACTTGGCCAAAATTACAAAGCAAATCTCAGATCTCAGTTTAATACTATTGATATCAGAGTTCCATATAATTTTATTACTTCCTTCACATACAATTCTGCCAATTTATTTAGATTGTAGTTGATCTTAATTTGTATGAAGTGAGTTGACTTAGTCAACCGTTCAATAATCACCTATACAATATTATTTTCCAAATGAGTCATTGGTAGACTAACTATAAAGTTTATAGTGATATGCTCCCATTTTCATTTTGGTATTGGCAAGATTGTAATAAACCAGCTCGATGTTTATGCTCAGATTTAATTTGATGGCAAGTTAAACATTTGGAAATATAATCTGCTATGTCTTTTTTTATTCCTTGCCACCAATAATATTTCTTTAAATTTCTATATATTTTCATACTGCTTGGATGCACAACATGTACCACCCTCAAGGTACCACATGTATATGTTTATAATACATAACAACCACGTGACATAAGAAAATTTTTTATAAAAGATAAATATATATATACATAAAACTTTGGTTTAATACATTCAAAATACTTAATACGTATATTATATAATGTCAAAAATATACATATGAATTAAATTACAAAATGCTTAAATGCCATGACGATGAGGATAGGATGTTTGCACCAAGCTTGTCTTGGACCCACCTGAGTTCACTACAGGGGCACACTTCAACTCAATCTAACTATGCCCTGAAAACCACAATTGTAAAGGAATGAGCTTGCGACTCAATAAGAAATTATTAATAAAATCATATATATAATACTTCTCAAGAACTAATTAATAGAAATAAATCAAAATACTTGAAATTTGGACTACACAGGCATGTCTCTCCCTGTGTAGCCAAGACACTGTCTAGAACACGCCCGTGTTATAACCCGTGTAATCCTCGGTCCCAACAGACATACTCCCACACAGCTATGAACACGCCCGTGTTCTATCCCATGTGTCCCTCGGCCTAAAATGCACAAATAAAGAAATTTGTACACGACTATGAATATGCCCATGTATCACTCTGGTCAAATGTAACATTTATACACCACTAGTGACACACCCGTGTATATACCCGTGTAGCTTTCGGGTCAAAAATGAAGATTTATACACGGCCATGTCTTATCCCAAAACAAGTCGTGTCCTGTCACACGGTTTGAGACACGCTCGTGTTCACATCCTAATAGTGCATTCAAACACATTTCCACAAATCATAATCAAAATTCCAATAATCACACCTCATATTCAACATATATCTAAATACAACGCAACAATGCATGTTTATACAGGTTAGTTCTCCGGATAGAGTCATCGTCACACGTTTCACACACGAAGCACACGTTTACTTTATTCCTCATATAATTCATATTTTTTACATTTTTAACATTAGTGGCCATTCCTGAGACTCTATGCCCAGCTCAGTTTCAAATCTCACACGTTTACATTTCTCACACAAATGGCCACTTCTGAGAATCTCTGCCCAGCTCAGTCTCAGTTTTCATAATCAGTGGAGGCTCTCTGCCCAGCTCAGTCTCTACTATCACACGTAAACCTCACATTCCTCACATCAATTAATATGCATATGTACAATTATATCATCACAATTCAACATCCATTTCATTTCTCATCATTTCCAGCAACATAGTGAATCATAATTCATACCACATCAAATGTTGCCAACATTCACAATCAACCATTCAATATTCTCACAACTAATATATACATATATATCTCATTCTTGCCACAGTAAATGGCATACACAAATTAACATAGTCAAATAACTATAATTATATGAGAATTAATATATGTAAGCATTATATTAACAATTATTTACCAACAACTTCAACTTCTTCTCAAAGAAAAGCTCCCTCTATTGAGTAGAATTTTCTCTATCTCTTCTAACTCCTACACGTAATTATATATCAATTCCAACAATCAAACATTACAATTCATCCCAAATTCATAAAGTGCAACTAAATGCTTAAAGTTCAATATGACCTAAAGATGTATACACAATTCCAATAACTCCCAAATTACTAATGAAACTAGGGTTATGTGTCTAATTCCAATTCTAATTAGAATTACTCAATTCGGATAAGTATGGAATTAATTATGGATTTTTGATTAAAATCGGGTAAAATAGGACTGATAGCAAGAGCAAGAAAATGTCGAGTTCTGCCAGATAATCTTAACAGCATATTCAACTTAGGGTCAAAATATAAAAGTTATAGAAGACTCTCTAAAGTTTCCAAAAAATCTAACCATGCTCAAATCAGAGCTCTACAACTTAAGTTATAGTAAAAACAATGGGACTAAAAAATAGGATATACAGGACCCGAATTGTAACCTATAAATACTCAAATTACATCAAATAATAACACAAGTAAAACCTACCAATTAAGTCTCTAAGGGATATAAGACCTTCTAATGCTTCCTAAGCCTATGAATTACTATCTTAAACAAGATCAATACTCTTAAAAATTCTCTCAAGAAAAATACTCTTCTTCTTCTTCAAAAATCTCTACACATCAACGCCAACACACACACACATATACACATATAAACTCTAACCAATCAAAAGCTTCCAAATGCTATCCCTAAAGTCTCTTAATATTAAATGTCCAACCAACTAATAAATACATATTTATCATAAAATAACCAATATAAATAATACTCTTAATAATATAACCAAATATCACCAAAATATCTACTTAGCCCCTTAATGAAATGGGCATATTGCACAATACCCCCATAACTTCCTATTGTGATAATTAACTCCAAACTTATCTTACAATCTAGTTCCTCTCTACAACACATGCACAAACTTAAAATTAAATGTAGTCCACTATCTAACATGCATAAAATGTAATACGTACGTCATAAATACGTATACTAAAAGACGGGTGTTACATTGCCATAAAAGTTCAATTGAAAAAAAGTGGAATTCCATCACTTGGTAGAAGCAAAGGGAGATCATAATAAATTTTCCCTTGAGCTCTAAATGCAAAAACTCCTTTTTTCGCTGATGTAAGTTCTTTGTCTAAAGTAACTCCAAATGATGTGAATGAAAAAATACTATTGTAGAGACAAATGTTATCCTGAAATTCCTTTGCTTTATCAGAATGAGATGTGAATAAAAGAAATAACTCTTCTAGAATTTCTACTCCAATTAATTTGATTTTTCCATAATTTGACAACATATATTTGGTGGCTCATATTCAAATTTCTTTGCCCCACAATATGCACAAGGTGGCATATTTTTCAACTTGAGAAATGCAAAACATATTGGTTCATAAGGCTCTTGTCCTATTAAAATATTTTGAAATATTAATAATACAAAAAGTAAAATCAAAATTTTTTATTTAAAATTTATTTTACTAACCTTCATTGTGCCTTAATTCTAGTTGTGCCTTGCATAACCAGTCAACTTTTTATTTTTTGGTTTTGTTTGTGGTACTAACAATTGCTTCATTTGCTGATGTAGCCAACTTTCTTCTTCTATCTAACTGCTTTTCAATATATTTCCTCCAAATTCAGCTAATTATAATTTACCTGATCATTAAAAAAAATTATATCATAATTATAAGTTGAAAAAATTCATATATCTATATAAAATGTATTTGTGTCAATTTTATTAGTCTCAAGTCAATGTTGTAATTAAGGATTTAATTATCTTTTTTTGAAAAAATAAAAGGAATTTTACCCTCGGCGTATTCAAGTACCATTTAAAATTTATAGTTTCCTTTTTTTGGAAATTTTTTGAAATGTTTTTTTTAATATAGTTAGAGTATTGGCTATTATCTCTTTATGCTATGCAAACCATTTTTTTTTTCAAAATGCATGTTGCAAGTTATCTTAATAAATACACTTTCCAAATGATTATATGAAAAAATAAGTGTGGAATATGAAGATTAAAAGCAGTTTAGTTTGTGATTATATATAAATTTGGTTCAAGGTATAATATATATTATTTTAAATCCTAATTTGTCAAGGCTCTTATTCTCAAAATTCATACTAAGGTAAACTAATAATGTAACACCCGCATTTTAAATACATTGTTTATGCATTATATATTATGAAATATAGAGTCCAGTTGTGGAATATGTCTAAGTGTGGGATTGTGTTCGTTGGTAGAAAGGGGCTTAATTGTAAGATAAGTTTGGGGTTAGATTGTCATAATTGAAAGTTTTAGGCTATTGAGCAATATGCCCATTTTATTAAGGGGGTAGAGTGATATTTTGGTGATATTTTTGTATATTTAATTAAAGAGTTAGTATTATTTTATGTAGTGATAATCTCTATAATATCTATAGTTTTTTCTTCAATTGTAATTATGATTATTACTTGGTTAATTATGTGCCAAGTGGTAAATTGTGATAGGTGTATGTGTGTATGTGTGTGTATGTATGTAAGGGTGTGTAGGTGTAGAAATTTTAGAAGAAGAGTATAGTGAGTTTTTGAGTGAATTTGGAGAGTTTTGATCTTGCTCTAGCTAGCAAATTGGAAGCATTAGAAGGGCTTGTATTTATTGGAGTCTTAATTTAGTAAGCCTTACATGTTTTGTGCTGATTTAAGTAAAGTTTGGTTGTTGTTAATTTTGGGTTCTGTATACCCTATTTTTCAATCCCATTATTTTTACCATAACTTAGGCTAAAAATCTCTGAATTGAGCATGGTTAGACTCTTTGGAAACTTCAGAGGGTCTTTTACATTTTCTATGTTTTGGGTTTGAACTGATTTTGTTGTTAAGAGGGTTTAATAGGGCTGGATATTTTACTGCTCATGTGAGTGCCTTATTTTTCCCTTATGGATTCTAAAATCCATAATTATTTCCATACTTATCCGAATTGAGTGATTCTAATTAGAATATGTAGTAAACACATAACCCTAAAGTCTGTAGTAATTTGGGGATTATTGGATTTGTATGTACATCTTTAGGTTAAGTTGAACTTAGAGCATTTAGTTACACTTTATGAGATTATAGTGAATTGCAATGTTTGCTTATTGAATTGATATATAAATATATGTAGGGATTGATAAAGGGAAGGAAAGCACTCCTAATTAAAAGAAAGACTTTTGTTGAAGTGGAAGCATTTGGAGGTAAGTAAATATTAATACATATTGTATATCTATGCTTAGCACATATATTTAATAGGGTGTATTTCCTTCTTTTTGGAATTGAATATATATATATATATACAAACTAGTGAATATGGTGTGGAATGAATTCCACCCCTTTTGTGTGTTGGTAATATGTGGATTATGGATTATGGTGGATAATATCTTTGTGAATGATGAATGTTATGAATGTGAAAATGAATTGGTGATCGTGTATGAAATGTTGTTATGAAAACTTATTGTGATTCAATTATGTTGAGTTATGTTGAATATGATGTGTTGGATTTCACAAGAAGGTAAAACAAGTGAGGAAATAATGATGTGTGAGATTGTATATTAAGTGAAGGCTAACCTGGTTGGATAGTCTTCACTGATGTTGTAATATAGGAAAAGCTGAGCCGGTGGATAGCTACCCATGATTGAATTGTGGGAAGTGAGACTGAGCTGGGCGGATAGTCTCACTTCATGGCCATTTGAAATATGAATGTAAGTGTGATGAATGTGCCAAATTTTAGCTAAGTGTGAGGTATATATATGAGGAAAGGTCCGGCCAGATACAAATTGTTAAATTGAAATACACATACTTTAAATGTATACTTTTGAATGAGATGCAATATGTGAATGAGTTATTTTAGTTATGAAATGATGAATATTGATGCTTCATAATTGTGAATGATTGAGAAGTATGTGTTGATGAATGGATTAGTGATGTTTGATATGTTTATAATGTGTTTTTAGGTTTGATTTGAGTTATACTTGAATAAAGAAAGGTTTGGTGTGAATTTGAATGGCCAAAGGGGACTTTTGGTGTTGCTTGGGCTGCTCACGGTCAGGTCGTGACCATGAGGGCTCAACCATGAGCACCCCATGTATTTTTGCACAGTACTTTGGCTCCAGGTGGGCTGCTCATAGTCTGACTTGCGACTGTGAGCACCCAATTACGGTCGTGAGCACCTAATCATGGCCATGAGCACCCGCCCGTGAGGAGCTTAGCCTCCTCATTTAGCACACTTTTGTCTTCATATTTTAACTATAACTTGAGCTATAGAGCTCCAAATGGAGTGTGGTTTGATGCTAGAAAAACTTTAAAGAGTCTTCTACAACTTTTATGTTTTGAATTTGAGTTGAATCTATCATTAAGATTCTCTAACGGAGCTTGACATTTTATTGCTCACTTGCTCCTTCTTTTGAACTCTCATACGCACTCGATGTAGTGCCAATGGTAATGGAACTTTATGGTGATTGTATATAGACTTAGTAGAGGATTGAAAGATTATATTATGATCCTTGGAATGTAGTTATTAAATTAGTTATCATGTTCTATCAACTCTTTATTTATGTGATTAGTATATGTGTGCAACTGTATTCGTAGTTGCTTATTGAGTTGCAAGCTCACCCCTTTGCTGTTGAAACTTTTCAGGAATTGATTAGACAAAGGGCTTAAAGCTTGCATTGGAGTCATAGGTGGGCTAAACGAGTTTGGTGTACCCGACCTTCCTCTTGTATATCATTCACCATTTTGTATATGGCATATTGTGTACTAGTTAGCCATATGTAAATTATGTGTGAGATGTTTGACAATGTATGTATTGTTGAATATATGTCCATAGTTAAGTACATGGGTACTTTTATGGAAATTTTTCTTTATGCCACATGTGTATGTTTGTTATTAGCCACATGTATGATTATATTTGTGGGCATTACAAATAAACTAATAAAATAATATTGAAATTGGAGAATAAACTATTACGCTAGTAGAATAATATCCAATTTTTTTAGGAATAATAGTCTTATTTATCCTCAACTATACTTAAATTTTTTATTTAATCCTATCATTTAAATCATATCAATTTATCGTATGAATTTTTCAATTTGTTTCAATTCTATCCAATTTTCTACTAAGGATCTAAATGTAATTTTAAAAATTACATTAAGATCCTTTTAAAATTCAATTACCCATTTAAACCTTTTTTTCATTTCAAAAAAAAAAACTAAAGCATAGAAAACCCAATTGATGAGTTTATTTAAAAATTGAAATGATTTTTAAAATTACTTAATGAGTGTATTAAATATAAAGAAAATTATTTACAAAATTAAATTTAATGTGTTTACTTTCAAATTTTAAATTCTTAAATTTGTGAAATTAGTAATTATTAAATGAAACTATAATCAAATAACTGACATTTACAACTTATTTCAATGTCATTATATACATATATATATATATATATATATATATATATATATATATATATATATATATATATATATATATATATATATATTTGTTTTAAAAATAAAAAGTTCTAATTTTTATCATCTTTATCTTCTAAAATGCATTTATTCCTTTATCGTATTACTACTTAATGGTCTAATATTTAGTTAAATTGATATTTTTATTAAATAAAATATTAATTTATATTCTAATTTTGTATTAAAAAGAATATTATATGACACAATATAAAATTTATTTCAAATGAATTTTATAAATTATCAATTTAAATCATACATATAAAATCAATTTCAAATGAATTCCATTTAAATCTTTTAGAAGTGCAATAAATTTATTGGTGAAATTGAAATAAATTTTATTACACTTCCAAAAGAATTTTAAATAAAATTCATTTGCAAATAAATTTTTTATTTTATCATATAATATCTTATTTGATATAAAATTAGAATTCAATTTAATATTTTATTTGATAAAATTATCAATTTATCCAAATATTATACTATGAAGTAGAAATACAATAAAGGAATAAAAGCATTTTAAAAAAATAAAAATGATAAAAATTAGAACTTTTTATTCTCATGACAAATATAGATATAATGGCATTAAAATAATTTGTATGTTTAATCTATTTTATTAGAATTTCATTTTTAATTATAACTAATTTTACAAATATAAAATTTAAATTTGAAAATAAACACATTAAATTTAATTTTATAAATAAATTATATAATATTTTTTTGAAAATTTATTTATATTTAAATTAAGTAATTTTAAAAATTATTTTAGTTTTTAAATAAACTTAATTTTTTGAGAAAATGAGAAAAAAAGACCTAAGCAGGTAATTAAATTTTACAAGGATGTTAAATGTAATTTTTAAAATTACATTTAAATTCTCAGTAGAAAATTGGATAGAATTGAAACAAATAAAAAAATTTATATGATAAATTGATACGATTTAAAGGATATGACTAAATAGAAAATTTAAATATAATTGAGGATAAATTAGACTATTATCCCTTTTTTTTATGATAATAATTAACCTCCTTTTGTCAGATACATAGATTTCAATAGAGTGTTGATTTATTACTCATTTAATTACTTGTTACAATTTCTACTATTGTAATAAATATAGTAATTTATAAATTTATTAATTTTACAAAATTTTCTTCTTTTTTTACCATTTTTAATTTTATATTATTTTTACAAATAATTAGATGACTTTTATGGTTTAATTTTTTTTATTACACTCGATACATTAATTTTCAACACACAGGGTGTAACACATGTGATTTAGGAGCACTGTTCATGCATAGTAATTTTTATGACATGTGGCATAGAGTTATGAGTTGCATATATATAGCATATGTATTTTTTAGAGATGGGTATCGTTGTAAGATAAGTTTGGACCTAGGTGTCAAAAATAGAAAGTTATGAATCTTTAGGTAATTATCTTAGTGTAGTAAGAATGTATAGAGATGAGTTGTGATATTGTGTATATATATTTATAGTATTATTATATTGGAGATTTAATAGATAAATAGGCATTTATTAGTTAGTTGGGTTATTAAATAATAGGAGGACTTTTGAGAGGGTAATTAGTGAGTTTTGATTGGTGGATTGTTAATGTAAATATTTAATTGTGTATGTGTGTTTGTGTGAGTGAAGAAAGTGTAGAGAGTGTAGATAAGAAAAAGAGGGAATTGAGAGTGTTCTTGATTAGATTTGGGAGAATTGTTCATTCTCTATACATCTAGCATTCAATTGGGGAGTTTTAGAAGATCTAGTAGCTTTTGGAAGCTTCAAATTGGTAAGTCATGCATTTGATTTGATTTATTGAAATTAGATTGATTAGTTAAAATTTGGGTCTGTTTTTCCATATGCATCAGTCACTTTATTTTGACCATATATTAAGTTGTAGACTTCTGATTTAAGCAAGATTTAATGTTTTAAAAACCTTAGAGAGTCTACTACAACTCTTGTGTTTTGAGGACAACCTAATTCTACTGTTTAGTGTGACTTGTACACCTTGACATTTTCATGCTCAGGTGGCAACTCTATTTTACCCGGGTTTAGTCTAAAATTTATATTTAATTCTATGCATGTCCGAATGGATTAATTCTAATTAGAATTAGAAGTAGACATATATATCTAGCTTCAGTTACAATTTCATAATTTTTGGACTTATGTATAACACATTGGGGCACATGGAACCTAGAGCTTGGAATGGCACTTAGTTGCATTTAGTTGAGTTTAAGTGCTAGAGTCTTGTTTGCTATGTGATATTGATATGTGAATGTTGTTTAGGCATTGACAAGGATAGAAGTGGTGAAAATCAATAGGAGAGCTTCTATTTTGAAGGAGTTGAAGCATTTATGTAAGTAGTTATTAATATAACGATATGTATATTAGTTCTTTTGAATATATGAAATGTAATGCTATGCATGAATTGGCATGAATTATAATATGGTGTGAATTGATGATTTGTGATTTGAGTATGATATGGCTGTTGAAATGTGTTGTGTATGTGTTGAGAAGTGAGAAAGGAATATTGACATGTGAATTATATTGAAATGTGAAATAAACACATGTTGTAAGTTAAATGAACGTTAGTGAGGTAAATGTGTGATAGTGAGGCTGAGACGGGCGAATAGCCTTCACTATGTGCGAAATCTGGAATTGAGCTGGGTGAATAGTTCCAGTAGTGGTCACATGAAAAATATAATATTGTGTGATGGGTAAGCAAAGCCAGGTGAATAGCTACCCAAAATTATATGTGAGGATGTGAGGTTGTGAGACTGGGACTGAGTCGGATGAATAGTCTCAGTATGTGACCACTTATGAGAAATGCGTATGTGAGGTAGTTCCGGCCGGAAACCAAATTGTTGTGATATGAATGAATGAGATTTGGTGTTATATGATTGTTATTTTTATATATACATACCTATATTAAGAGTGGTTGATACATGAGTTAAGTTTGTATATTTTGCGTATATGTTTAGTATGTGTAGAATCTTAATTGTTAAGCAATTAATATATATATATATATATATCACTTAATTAGTTCTTGAGAAGTGATATATATTGTTATATTAGTAATTACTTATTGAGTCGCAAGCTTACCCCTTTTGCAACTATTTTTCAGGAAATAGTTAGCTAAAGTTAGGAGTTTGGATAGAAGTTTGTGTGGCAAGGACCTTGGGGAGCTTGAGGTGTGTTTTTGGCAATCCATCCTCCATCTTCATCATCATGCACCATTGCATATCATTTTGGTTGAATTAGTGAACATTTAATTATGTAAATATTGTATATATGTTGTGTTAAGATTATGTTATGAAGTATGTAAGCAAATGTTGATTGTAAAGAGATTGAATATGTGTTATATAAATGGTGGTGAAAGATGTATTAAGTTTGAGATGAGCTATGTATTTGAAAGTGTTGTTATAAAGCACTTGTTAATGTATTTTGAACAATGTTGAATGTGAATTATGTATTGATGAATGAATTGGTGATAATTATTATGTTTATGAAGTGTTTTTAAGGTTAATTTGAGTTATGATCAAGTATGGAATGGGTTGGTGTGCATTTGAATGGCAAAATGTGAGTTTTGGAGTTGCTCAGGTTGCTCACGGTCAGGTCACGACCGTGAGAGCTCAATCGTGAGCAAACTAGGCCATTTTGCACAGTAAAATGGTGCTTCAGGTGGCTGCTCACGATCCGACTCACGACCATGAGCTGACTCCTCATGGTCGTGAGCACCCGCCCGTGAGGAGTCATCAACACACTTTTGTTTTCGTATTTTTGCGATAACTTGAGGTACCAAACTCCAAATAAGGTGTGGTTTAAAGCTATAGAAACTTTAAAGAGTCCTTTACAATTTTTATGTTTTTGGTTTAGCTAAAATCTGCCATTATAATAGTAAAAAATGGCCTGATATTTTAATGCTCACACTGAATTATGATTTGCCATGCATGACCTTTAAGCGTTCAAAACCTCATAACTAATTTTGTACATTTCCAAATTATGTGATTCAAGTTTCAAATGAAACTAGACTAATAAATAAAGAGTTTTTAATAGTTTGCAAATGAATTTTACAACTTGGTTTTTATATATTGATATAAAAGTTTATACTCCATTAGTTTTAAGTTATATTCGTATAAGTATGTGTTTTGTGGTTGGATTTGATGTTGTTATGAATTGCATACTTATATGGTGTATGTGATGAGTATGAAGGTGCATGGCATGTAGTTATGTTCTTGAAAGAATTTTATTTTCTTTCTAATTGGAACACGTGTTGGACGAGTTTGAGGCCACGTGTTGCGAGTCTCACATATATGATGGCTTATACATTAAATGTGGCCGAAGATATTGATGTTGGCGAGGAACCATCTACTTATAAAGAGGAAATCAATTATATGAATTTTTAAAAAATAGGTGATTGCCATGCATAAGGAGATAAAGTCTTTATACAAAAATGGCATATGGAATTTGGTAAAGTTACTAAAGGGCAAGAAAGCTGTTCAGTGTAAGTGAGTGTTCAAGAGAAAAAAAAGGCACTATAGGTATTGATGATGCTAGATACAAGGTTAGACTCGTTGCTAAGTGCTATAATCAGATTTCAGGTGTGGGCTTCACTGATGTATTCTCTCTTATTGTAAAACATAGCTCAATTTGAGCTTTGCTTGGTATTGTTACTATACATCTTGAGTTAGAGCAATTAGATGTGAAAATGACATTCTTATATGGAGAGCTTGAGGAGGACATCTACATAAAGTAATTAGATGGTTTTGTTATTCTTGGCAAGGAAGACCATATATATTTGTTGAAGAAATATTTTTATAGATTAAAGTAGTCTCCAAGGCAGTGGTATAAGAGGTTAGATGCTTTCATAACTTCTCACAGGTTTAGGCATTGCAACTATGATAATTGTGTTTATTTCATAAAGAACTATAATGGGTCTTTTGTGTATCTTTTTCTCTACATTAATGACATGTTGATTGTAGCTAGAGATAAGAAGAGATTGAGAAAATCAAAGCTCAACTGAGTACCGAGTTTGAGATAAAGGATTTAGGTGTTGCAAAAAAGATTCTTGGTATAAAGATTGTGAGAGATAGAAAGGCTGATATATTGTATCTTAGTTAGAAGGGGTACATTGAGAAGGTGTTGCGCAGGTTTAATATGCATAGTTATAAAATATATAAGTACTTTATTGGCTTTACATTTTAGACTTTTAGCTTTATTATGTCCACAGTTATATGATAAAGTAGAGTACATATCTTGAGTCCCTTATTCCAGTGCAGTTGGTTCCTTTATGTATACTATAGTTTGCACACATCCGAATTTGTTATATGCCATAAGTTCAGTTAGTAGATACATAACTAATCTAAAGAAAGAGTATTGGAAAGTGGTTTAGTGGATTTTTCATTACCTATATGGCTTTTCGGGAGTGTTTTACATTTTAAAAAATATAGAGATGAGATTGTTGGTTATGCGAATTCATATTTTGCTGGATATCTTGACAAAAAAGATCATTAACGAATTATGTGTTTAGCATTGATGATTGTGCTATTAGTTGGAAGGCAACATTGCAAGCTTCAATTGCGTTGTCTACCAAAGAGGCTGGTTATATAATCATTATTAAAGCTGATAAAAATATCATTTGGTTAAAGGGATTATTTGATGAGTTTTATAATGATTTGAAGCTCATGACTTTCTATTGTAATAGTCAGAGTACTATTTATCCCACTAAAGACTAGGTATTTCATAAGAGGACTAAATACATTGATATTCATTATTATTTTGTACGAAAAATTGCAAGGGATGATATGATTATGGAGAAGGTCGGTACTCTTGATAATCCTACTCATATGTTAACCAACTCACTTCCTTTGTCCAAATTTCAAAATTACTTGGATTTTATTGGTGTTTCTCGTTGAGCGGTGCCCTTAAGGATTTTGTGGAAGAGGTGGAGTTTATGTTGTTATTTGCGTTATGGAGTATTTTGATTTTATTTTGGTACTTTAGGAATTCACATCAAGGTGGAGATTATTGAGTTTGTGACGTGAATTTAGTAGGAGAGTTATTGGCTTTTGCGGTTTAGATGTTATTGTACATGATATTTACATTTAGAAGTAGACACACTTTGCAACACGGGTGTATTGGTGAGTATATTGTAGACACACTTTGAGATACGAGTGTATTGGTGGATGCATTAAAATCTACCATTTTGTCCAGTTAGGAACACACCCAACAATATGGGTGAATTCTAGGCCATGTTAGAAGCTGCCATTTAGTCCTAAGAGCAACACGGGGAGGAACATGACCGTATTCCGGACTATATTCAGAAGGTGTTTCCACTCTAAAGACGCACACAGGTTAAGACATGACCATGTAGCATTCATGATGGGTTTTTCTCTTATTTTGTCTTCATTTGGGTTATATATATTCCTATTTCAAATTAGGGTTTAAGGCATTTGGTTATTTTCATTGTTATCCACCCTAATACTCATTTGTATGCTCTTTTATAACATAGTAAAAATCTCTCCATCTCTACTCGTAGTTTTTTCCTGTGTTGGGGTTCTTCACATAAATTTTTGTGTGTATTTCTCTACTTTTTCTTTTATTTTGTCATTATTTATTTGTTTGTTTATTCTTGTTTGTGCACTTTGATCACACATTCGTAGATGCAACAACATTATTCATTCTTATAAAATATAGTAAGTTTAAAGTGATTATTCCTCATTTTACTCTTTTAATCTAAAAAAAAGTCATGAAAATAGTAAATTTTTTTAAAGATTTGATTTTTGATTATGTTGTTCTTTTTACATAACTAACTCTGTTATTGGTTTTATTTATTTTATGTTAATTTTTCATTAATGACTTTGTTGATACATATAAGTTTTATATTAAATTTTATTTTTATTTTTTTGAATTTTTTTTGAATTTTTTCATGTCTCTATATGAATCAAATTTAAAATAAACATATTCACTTCACACTTTTTTTTTTTTTTTTTTTAGGGAAAAATCATAAAAATATTAAATTAGTCATAAATAACGTTAATGCGGAGGTGACATATAGTCAAATCTCAATTAAAAACTATATATAACAATAAAAATAAGATCCAATCAATTAGCCTTGTGTGCATAGAATGTTTTTCTCTTGCACCAGTGTGTTTTCTACTATCTCTTGAAATTCTTGAAAGTGGCATATATTATATAAATGCACCAAAAAAGTTCATGTTTTGACCAACATTGTGTGCATAGAATGTTAATTTTCAAGTTGAATTGATGAAGGGTCTAAATTATATCAGTAAATGTTTTAAAAATGTGCATTCATTTTTTTGAACCTAAGTTCATATAAAATTCTACCATGAGTTTTTTTATTTTTTTAAAACAAGTCTACCATGAGTTTGGATAATTAAGTAAAGAAGCAGTAAAAAACAAAAAAAGGAAGAAAAGAAATGCCCATTATAGTTAATTATTCTTCTTTGTCTGGTGACCATTAATAATAGAGAAAACAAATGATTTTAATACAAGTGAAGATACCAACACATTATATGCTATATGTGCATTTAAAGCCATGAAAGATTTTTATTAATGGTGCTAACTTTAATGGCATACACATGCAAGTTCTTTTGGAGTAAACTATAAACAGGAATTTAATTGGAAGCATTCAAGAATGCAATTTCTGTATGGACCAAATTCTGCATGCAGTAGAGCTTCAAGTTGTTAAATTTTTTGGTGGTCTAGTTGAAATGTACTTTAATGCAATTTATTACTTTACCACAAATCATCATAGAATTAATGCTTATAGTTTTGTCATGAAATCCCTCTATGAACATTATAATTGTTAGGATCAATGGATACATCCAATGGAATGGAAGAGTATAACAATGATAATGATAATAATAATAATAACAATAACAATAATAATATCCATCTTAATGGTTAAAAAAATACGATATTTAAACATCACCAATCACCACGGATTGTCCAACAATAATACATAGCCATGAACTTGTATCATTTTTTTTGAAGGATTGAGCTCAGAAATGATATATTCATAGTAATAATTTGAGTATTTAGGTCCTAAAACACATTGTGTACTTAATTAAATAAAATTAGTGACCAATTTGGTCGCAAGTCATTTTCTAATAAAGAATAAAAAAACCATCTCCTAAATTCTTTACCTAATAAAATAAAACTGATGTTTTTGAAGACACAAATTCTTTACCTACTAAATCAAGAAAATTACTTTCAACAAATAGACCATCAAAATAAACATTAAACAAAAACAAAGTCACCCCATTTAGCACATGAATAAACATTTGTAAATCATTCATTTCTTTTTTGAAACTCTATAAATAAAAAAACCCTTTGAAAATTCAACAAAATCCAGCTTCCCCACTCTCCTATTGCAGCAAGTGGTACCAAATTATCTATATATTGAATTTTAACTGGAAGGTATAAGCCAATCCCCAATAGTGAGAGTGGGGATAAATCACTTTCAGACAAAAAATATATAGCTGTTATTATTTTTTTTAATATCCACATTTCTTCATATATATATATATATATATATTTAACTTCACTATTGACACACACACACAACAAAGAGCAGTGGGTAGGGTTTTATTATTTATTATTTTTTACTTTACTTTTTTATTTATTTTGTAATTGTTATTTTGTTATTTTGTTCGCTTTCTTTCAATGTCTGGAGCTGAGAAATTCTCAAAAAGAAGATAGAACCCAAGTCAATCAAGCACCAGACAATATAGAAAAAAACCCTAAAACCTCCTTCAATTTTTGAACTTTTTCTTCTTCTTAACAAACCCTAAGCTGCTGCTGCTTCTGCTGCTCCTGCTACTGCTTTTATGTTAAAAAAGCTCAATCATTTGGTCTCACTTCTCAAAACCCATTTCTAAGAACATGAACTTTTTGCAATAGTAGTTGAATTCAGTCCATCATGCTGTTGCCCATCAAACCCACTTCACTTTTTTAAGGTAAAATCTCGTTCTATCATCTACTGCATTACTTTTCTCTATCTGGTTTTTTTTTTTATTTCTAGGTAAATTTTGTTTCTTTATGTTTGGAATTGTTGTTGATTTGATGTTTTTATGTTTTAAGTAAATAAAACCCATTTCATTGTTTTCTTTGTTAGTGTTCTCCATTTGGGCTATTTTGTTTTATTTGTGAAGATTCAAACTTTTTTGTGCTTGTCTTTTGTTGTTTTGTGTATTGTGAAAATTGGTATTGATTATAATGTGGGCATCTAGTAGGTCAAAGAGGGGAGCCATGGAAGGAGATGAGCATGCGATTGTTTTGGCCTGTGCAATTTCAGGGACCCTTTTCACAGTTTTGGGCTTGGCTTCATTTTGGATTCTTTGGGCAGTGAATTGGAGACCCTGGAGGATTTATAGGTAATTCTGTCTATGCCGTTGTATAAACTTCTATTTCAATTATTTTTAATACTTTCGACATTGAAGTGCTTTAGTGTTAGGTTTTAGGTTATCTGTTAATAATTGTTGGTTCTGTTATTACGATTTGAGGTTGCATTACTGAATGTTATGAATTGGCTTGAGTCTTTTTGTGGTCTGTAATATGATTTGTTGGCATCCCTTTGGGTTGAAGTTTGTTAAGTAATGTAGTGTCAATGCTTTAGTTCAATCTTTTCTCTAATTGTGAAAACAATATTCTTATATGGACAACATTGGCAGGTCATTCTAGACAAAACACAAAACATTTGCTTTATGAGTTGTTTTCCTTTCAAAAAGTCATTGTTTTTATCAATTGTAATTAATGTAAACAGCATTGAGTTCTTCAAGTTTACCTTTTTCTTTTCATCATTAGGTTCATGAATGGTTTTGCTAACTTTTTGTTGATGCACAAATTTGAGGAACTTAAACCACAGCCTCTGATTTCCATTTTCTGATGTATCAATATTTATTAAAATGGGGAAACTGCAATGGCACGTGAATAGAGGTTAGCAAAAGGTTCATATGTCAGTTTTGCTTTTGGTGTTGTCTGAATACATTTTGTTTAGGAAGTACAAAAGCCATTTGTTACATGCAGAGTAGGGAAACTCTTTGAATCCTAAATCCTAATTAGTACTATAAGATGGAATGTGGCATGTGGATGATTGCATGGAAATTTTTATATTCATTTCTTGCATGATTTTTGGTTCTTTCTCTTTCCGCCTTTTGGAAGGAAGAAGAGGGGCCTAGGTAGCAAAATGACAACTCTTTAATTTTGTCTTTCTTGTGTTTTTCTCAAGTATTGAGTTTAATTATCTGATACTGCAACCTGTCAGTTTTTCTTTTTTTCTTTTTTGCTTCTTTTCTGCTCCATTCCTGTTTTGTTCTTGCTTATGCTGTTAGTCATATTTTGTGCTACAAGATGGTGCTGTTTGTACAATGGATCAGATTTGTATTTCATAATATATAATATCTACTAAACTAAGCATGATATGCATCAGTTTAAAATGATGATACATCTCAGTGTTTCACTATAGTTGGTTTTACATGTGTGCAGTGAATAGACATTTTAAAGAGAAGCATCCTTGATTTTTTCTAATCGGTATTTCTGCCACAGTTTTATGATTTATAGTGGTTGATTTTGCACCTGTTGGGACAAGTGTCTATGATTACTAGTTGTGGTGTGTCATGGAGAATGGTTCTACGATACTCTGGAATATATGGAAACTTAGGAACTTTAATATTTTCTTCTTTTGTATTTTTCTTGCTAATCTGGCCTTTTGCTTCAGATAGTCTACATTGTCTTTTCTTATGTTTTTGTTCTTGGGTGGCACAGCTGGATCTTTGCTAGAAAATGGCCACATATTTTTCAGGGACCTCAGCTGAGTTTAATATGCCCATTTCTCTCTCTATTGGCATGGATAATTGTTGTTTCTCCAATTTTGGTTCTTATCATGTGGGGCTCTTGGTTGATTGTAATTTTGGATCGAGACATAATTGGTTTGGCTGTAATAATGGCTGGTACTGCTCTTTTATTGGCATTCTATTCAATCATGCTTTGGTGGAGGACACAATGGCAAAGTTCAAGTAAGCATTTCCTTGTCCTTGATCTCTTTATCACTCGACTATATTGAAGTTTTATTTTTTTTCCTAGAAAGATGCACGCTCTTTTTAATGAACTTTGTAAATGCTGGAAATTCATTTTACCTAATATTTTCCTTTTTAGCTTTTCAGTTCATTGTGTGCATGCCATACTATATGTATTCCTTAATTATACAAGTTTTTAAGTAGGCATGAAAATAGTAAACATAACTCTGGACACAACACTATATGAACGGGTTGGGAACTAACTTAATTGTGTATTTGTCATAATGGTGTTATATTTGTCTCGACATTAGATAAGGTGATTTGTGGAAGGGATTTGTGATTTGACATGGTTGAGTCTGAGAGTTTTATCATAAGCAGCATAGCAATTATTTCAAACTGCAAACTTAAATGTTGAACACTGAGTAATACAAGTAAAAATGTTACAAAAAGTAAATATGAAAGCAAACTCGGAAAACCTTGGAAGGAATGCTAGGTTAATTGGAAAGATAAAGATGAAAAAATGTTTTAACTGGGATGAGAATTTACTATTGCTATAGGTTATGTGCCTGTATATGAATGATTGTGTTATATGAGCATTGGTATGGTGTTAATTTCATTGTATGTTCTTATTTTACTCTACATTTCTCTTATATATATGTTGTTGTCCTTGGAATTAATTTGGATTTGCTTTTATTCTTTCATGATCCAATTCTCATACTCTTGTGAGCCATATTTTTTGGATTTCTCCTATATTGCACTCATTTTTTGTTATTTTGTCTTTTGTAGGGGCAGTTGCTATTCTCCTTCTTCTGGCTGTTGCTCTGCTCTGCGCATACGAACTGTGTGCTGTCTATGTTACAGCTGGTAAAGATGCATCAGAGCGTTATTCACCGTCTGGTTTCTTTTTTGGTGTCTCGGCAATTGCTTTGGCAATCAACATGCTCTTTATTTGCCGAATGGTCTTTAATGGTAAGATTTGCTGTGATTACCATGATAGTTGCTGTTTTGGTGTTCTTTTATCAGTAAGTGATAGCATTCCGATGTGATGTGATTTTGCTGAATTTCAGAACTTGGGCCGTGAGGATGCAATCAATTGTAGTTATTGCTATTAGTTTTATGGCATTTATACTTATGCTGTTGTCTGTTATCAACATCTGTAGGGAACGGCTTAGATGTGGATGAGTATGTGCGCAGGGCATACAAATTTGCTTATAGTGATTGTATAGAAATGGGTCCTATGCCTTGTCTACCTGAACCACCTGACCCCAATGAATTGTATCCTCGGCAATCCAGTAGGTAAGCCCTTATTGTTCAACCTTTGTCATTAGAATTGTCATAGTGGGCACACTCCACTTGATTGATGTTGATCTGTGGTTCATATCTAATAGCTTGCTTTATTATAATCTTGAAAGATTTTATATTCCTCAAGATATAGAGGTCTGCTTAATCTTTTTAACATCCATCTGTGTCTTTATTACTTAAATGTATTTATGTCGAATTGATATAAGTTGCTATGATGTTTTGCTTCTACCAAAGCTCTTTTCTTTTGTTTTTTTTTCCCCAATTCTCACTGTTGTCTGATTATGCATTCTGTTTATAGGGCTTCACATCTTGGCCTCCTTTACCTTGGCTCACTCTTGGTTCTTCTTGTCTACTCCATTTTATATGGTCTGACAGCAAAGGAAATGCGCTGGCTTGGAGCAGTTACATCAGTTGCTGTTATTATTCTTGGTATCTCATTAACAGCTGTATTTTTAACCTGTCTTAAATGTTTCATTGCTTTCTTTGAAAATTATGTAATTATTCCTAGGTGCTAATTTAATTTATTCCAAATGTTATGCAGATTGGAACATGGGAGCATGCCTGTACGGGTTTCAGCTTCTTCAAAGTCGTGTTATGGCACTTTTTGTGGCTGGTGCATCCAGGGTTTTTCTCATTTGCTTTGGCGTGCATTACTGGTCTGTTAGGCTTTGGTTGTAATTATAAGTGTTTTACTTGTTTTAGTTGCTATTATATCTTACTGTTACTATCCCTTTTCTTTGATTCAGGTACTTGGGGCACTGTACTAGTTATGCAGTGGTAGCATCTGTGCTACTAGGTGCTGCTGTTTCTCGCCATTTATCAGTTACAAACCCATTAGCAGCTAGGAGAGATGCCTTACAGAGCACAGTGATTCGCCTAAGAGAGGGTTTTCGCAGAAAGGAACAAAACACTTCATCAAGCTCCTCTGAGGGTTGTGGCTCAAGTGTAAAACGCAGTAGTAGTGTTGAAGCAGGTAACCTTGGTAATATAGTTGAATCTGCTAGCCAGTGTACAGCACAGTGCACACTTGATGCTAGTAACTGGAATAATACTGTTCTATGTCGAACGGTAAGTTGTCACGAGGGGATAAACAGTGATAAAAGTATAGACAGTGGAAGGCCAAGCTTAGCATTGCGTAGCAGTTCCTATCGTTCAGTTATCCAAGAGCTTGAAGCTGGGACATCTGGGGATAAAAATTTTGATCATAACAACTCCCTGGTGGTTTGCTCTAGTAGTGGTCTTGATAGCCAAGGTTGTGAATCCAGCACATCCATATCTGCAAATCAGCAATTATTAGATTTGAATATTGCTCTTGCATTGCAAGAAAGGCTGAATGATCCTAGAATTACATCTTTGCTGAAAAAGAGGGCACAACAAGGCGACAGAGAACTGACTAGTTTATTGCAGGACAAAGGATTGGATCCAAATTTTGCTATGATGTTGAAGGAGAAGAACTTGGATCCAACCATCCTGGCATTACTACAGAGGAGCAGTTTGGATGCAGACAGAGATCATCGTGACAATACTGATATCACAATTGTTGATTCAAACAGTGTTGACAATGCTCTACCGAATCAAATTTCTCTTTCAGAAGAACTGAGGCTTCATGGCCTTGAAAAATGGCTTCAGTTGTCGAGATTTGTTCTGCATCATATAGCTGGTACTCCGGAGCGAGCATGGGTTCTCTTCAGTTTCATCTTCATCCTTGAAACAATTGCTGTGGCAATATTTCGTCCCAAGACAATTAAAATTATAAATGCTACACATCAACAGGTAACTGGAGAGTTTTTTCTCTCAAAATTTATGCTCTTTTTAGATTTTTCTTATTCATATGTAAGATTTCCATATGTTTGATTATAAGTAAATAAAGCTCATCTAGTAATTTGGTGATGTTCGAAATTTTGTTGCAGTTTGAGTTTGGCTTTGCAGTACTGTTATTATCTCCTGTTGTCTGCTCAATTATGGCTTTCCTTCAATCTCTTAAAGCAGAAGACATGGCCATGACATCAAAACCTCGCAAGGTAGATACTATTAGATTTTTTAACTTCTAAATTTGGAAATGGATGAATTTGAATCATGGCTTGGTTTTTGGTTGACTTAACAAGAACTTGGCACTGAATATTGTGCTATAAGTGGCTCTAAATGCTGACAGCTGTTTGTAGGTTGTATTTGGAAACAATACTGTATAGACATACTTATGGTTGGTTGTCAAGACAGTAAGTTCAAAATTCTATATGAAAATGTAGGTGTAGATGCATTGTTTTTTAGAATTTTGAATTGTAATATCATATGCTTGCTTTTGTGTGTATTATGTTTGCATGCAGAAAATTAATGCATTGTGAAGGGAGATATGAAATTGGAAATATGTAATTTTTCTCCATACCAACTTTTTGAGAAAATGTAATTCCCAAAATTTGGTAGCACTTTTCTCAATGGTGGATTCAATCTTGAATAGAGATGGATGTGCATATCATGCCATTTATTATATAATGTGGGAAATTCTTTGGTTACTAGTAAAGAGAAAAAGTTAGTTTCTCTTTCTTGTTGACGATTGTTAGTCTTTTCTTCGTGGTGGTTATGAGATGGTATATTCATTGTAAAGATGTGCTCCCTTTTACCGCCGTTTTAATATTCTTATTTTTTTGTGCATGACAAAAACATATGTTTGACATTACCCATTTGCTTCCTTCCCTTAACCATATCCTTCAAAGAAAAAAAAATTTGCTAGTTCATAAGATTTAATGAAATTATTGGTTGTCTTATCTCTGTTTTGTTTTCTTTCCAGTATGGTTTTATTGCCTGGTTGTTCAGCACATGTGTTGGATTATTGCTTTCCTTCTTGAGGTATGTTATATTTTGCTGTTTTAGTCCACTTTCATCATTATACAGTTCTCCTTTTGTTTTTGTGTCTTATGATGTATATGCATATAATGCTGCATGAATAATTATTTGGTGTTCCAGATTCAGTTAAAAAGTTTTCCAGGTGTACCAGGCTTACCTTTTGTCTGTAGTTTGTATTTTCCATGGGATTTATTTCGAGTTCTACAATTTGTTTCATCTCCTTGCTGTTGTGTCTTTTCCTCTCAGGAGGGGAAATTTGAGCACTTGGGAGTTCACACGTCTAGCACATGGTTATTCATATTTTGAATTCATTTATTCTGTGACAAGTTGAATCTATCATTTCTTTCTTTGAATCCCAAGGATGAATGAGATTGCAGATGGTAGGTGGTTAATGAGAGATAATGAGATTTCACTAGTGACATGAGTCTGGGAAAAGCTGATGGGCACTTCCTATATCAGTTTATTTGATGAGAATATAATTATCATGTAGCTGCAGTATGTTTTCCTTTGTGAGAGATATCATGTAGGGTTGAAAATCGGTCAGTTTTCCTAACTGACTTAATTTTCTGACCTATAAAAACTGAAACAAATTTAAAAAAATTAGAAAAAAAAAAAAAAAAAAGTGATTTTAAAGGACTGAACCTAGGGCCTCATGAACCAACATGGACATACCTTTTTGTAGAATATTTGATATGTATGTGTGTGTGTGTGTGTGTGTGTATGTAATATAGGTTTAAACCATAATTTTCAGTTCTGAAAAAATACAAACCGACACAAACCAAAATCGTCGGTTTTCAATTTGGTTTGATTTGGTTCTTTCTCACCCCTAATATCATGTCATGTATTACAAAGCATAGAACATGCAAACTGTATGATCTTGTCTGTGACTCCTGGGCATGTAATTCTACATAAGAGTTGTCTTGTGAATCAGTCGTATTCATATCTGACAACTAACCTACATGATCAATTGGACCGAAACTAATGTTAATTTTATGGTTCTTGCATTCTGATAATGACGGGTTGGATGTGAGTTAGAGATATTTAGGAAACTGGCTCGCCATATGTTGGCCTAATCCTAATAATTTTGGTCAATGGTCATAACTGATATGACCTAAGAATAAGATGCTTATATAACTTATCTTATAAATCTTCTACTATTGCTGTGGGCAAACATCTTCTAATTTCCCCAATTAGAATCCTGAGTTCTTAACTGCTACTAGCCTCTACCTATCTCATATGATGTTATGGAGAAATCATATTAGCTCAATCTTTTGGCATTTTGATTAATGAGTTCTCAATAACTAGATTTGATTTTTGAGTTCTATTTAAGTTTTTAGCTTTGCAAATGGTTGAGGTTAGTTTCTCGACTTATTAAGTAATTGTCCAAAGGAATTTTTAACTACATGATTTAAGATTTTCGATTTAAAGTTTTGATGGTTGTGTGGTCTATGGACATTGCATGTTTCTATTAAGGTGGTAGATTACAGAAGTTGTGATTGTGAATTTGTGCTAACTTTCCTTTGAGAATTTTTGAATTTAGAATATCGGATAATCCTTAGAAAACCTTTTCTTTTATATTTTATTTTATCCTTTACTATTAACTAGAAAGAACTTTTTTTCATTCAGAAAACATGTGTTATCCATCTTTATTGGCGGTTAAAGACTTCTTAAAGACTTAAGAGTTTACAATCCCATTCAAGCACCTTTCTCTTTAAATTTTTCTATGTTTGTCCCTTAGTATTTCACTATTTTTTTGTTTAATGTTTCCAAATTTTCACCCTTTAGACTGGATTCAAACCCAGCTCTATACTTGTCTTTTGCACATTTGTTTACTTTGCCGTTAGCCCAGCCACTTTTTTTTTTTCATTTTTTTCTTAAGTGTTTTAAATTTTTTAATGTTATTTCATTAGCATAGTCAAGTATAGATAAAACAAAATTTTTAATGTTATGTTATTTCATTAACATAGTCAAGTATAGATCAAACTTAATATACTGTTCTTCACTTTTAGTGTTACTCATTTTTTTGATCCTCTCCTGGCTCATTATAACATTTCGGCACTTTTTATGCAACTGTTTAATTTGTATAATGCCCTCTTTTTTGATATTTCGTTTAGAGCATTTTCTATTTAATAAGAAAAAGTTAATGTTAATTACAAATACATTATTGAACTTTCTACGATAGTAAGATGATATTTATCATATAAAATTCCATTTTTCATTTATTCCTTTAATTCAATGCGCAGTTAGTTATATAATTAGAAAAGGGTCTGGTTCTGGGGAATAGAAGTAATGAAGAGATTATTAAAGACCAGTAGATTAAGAGACAGCATGCTGTAGAAATATCGATACATAAAGATGTTTTTCAACATGCTAAATGGTTGTTTGTCCTTGAGAAACGAACCCATTTTTTAAATGGAATGGATTTTTGTAGAAAATGAAAGCTTTCATCATTGAGAACTAGAGAGGAAAACAAAGTTATTTTTCATGAATAAACAGGCATGTAATGTAGAGGAATAGTGGTTCTATTTATCATTGTATGTCTAGAGCTTCAATATTTTTGCATTTACTATTGTTGACCCTTGTTAAACACATGCCATTTTTTAATTTAAGGGACTTATTATGTCGTGCTAAATATGCGGAAGTGCATGATTATATTAGCATGCACTAATAATGTGCATGTTCTGCAGCAAATCATCAGTGCTTCTGGGATTGTCCCTCACTGTCCCACTTATGGTTGCATGCCTGTCCGTTGCATTTCCCATTTGGATTCATAATGGCTATCAGTTTTGGGTTTCAAGGGTTCAATCTACAACTCATGCAGGAAATCATCGTCCTTCTAGGACAAAGGAGGTTTGCTCTTTCCTTCTTTTCCTCTTTACAGCACCTACACCTTTTCTTTAATTTCTTTTTTTTTTTTTTTTTTTTTTTTTTTTTTGTGGTGCTGAAGAATTTGTAAGATATATCAAGTTAGATGTCTATCAAAATACTAGAGTTTTATTAGTTTTTATGTATCAGTATTTATAATTATGTATTTTTATCTCAGTTGTTTTTGTTTGATCTTAGTTGCTCTTCTTTTTTTTTTTTTTTTTTTTTTTTTTTCAGGGTATTGTTCTTACAATTTGTGTAATAGTATTCATTGGATCAGTGTTAGCACTAGGCGCGATAGTGTCTGTGAATCCCTTAGATGAGTTGGAATATAAGGGGTTGGCTAGCGACCCGAAAAGTTTTAGTTCTCCCTATGCATCATCAGTTTATCTTGGATGGGTGATGGCGTCTGCAATTGCTCTGGTAGTTACTGGAGTGCTGCCCATTATTTCATGGTTTGCGACATATCGGTTTCCCCTTTCATCTGCTGTATGTGTTGGGATATTCACAGGTAATTTGTCTATTGTTTGGTTTTTGAGTTGTCCTTATACTTTGGATTTTAATGTTTGTGTTTGAGGTGACATCCTGCTTTTAGGTTATGTCGTTAAACATATGATTTTATCTTTTCTTGTTGCTGTTGCTGTTTTTGTAGTTGTTCTTGTGGCATTTTGTGGTGTGTCCTATCTGGAGGTTGTCAATTCTAGGGATGATCATATTCCAACAAAGGGTGATTTTCTAGCTGCATTACTGCCTCTTGTGTGCACTCCGGCGTTGCTATCACTTTGCTCTGGATTGCTAAAATGGTGAGATTGAAATTTTTATTCAGTAATTAGTGTTCATAGTCTAAAGCCATGAATGTTCAGTCCAAAGCCATGACTGGATATGTTTGAACATATATTTAAGCATCTTCAGATATTGGCACTTATGATTTTAGTGGATCGTCATCTGCATCTTGATCTGCTGTTGAAATTCTTTTTAGGAAAGATGATGGTTGGAAGTTATCGCGAGGTGTATATGTGTTTGTTGTTATTGGTCTTCTTCTACTGCTTGGTGCAATATCTGCTGTTATAGTAGTAATTAAGCCATGGACTGTAAGTGCGATATATTTTGTTTTACCTGATTATTATGGTCTTTAGAGCTTATCAAGCCTGTTGACTTGGACTTTCCACAATTGCAACAGATAGGGGTTGCATTCCTTTTAGTTCTTCTCCTGATTGTGCTAGCTATTGGTGTCATCCATCACTGGGCTTCAAATAATTTTTACTTGACAAGGATGCAGATGCTTTTTGTTTGTTTCCTTGCTTTCCTCTTGGGCTTGGCAGCATTTCTTGTTGGATGGTTTCAAGGTGAAGGCGAATTTCATTACTAACCCCTATCATTTGCTTGGTCTGTTAATTTCTGGTGGACTTCCTTCACTGCTCTAAGTCACAACTACATCACTTTTTATCACTAATAACATTCTACTTCTTACCTCTCTTGATCAGGTAAACCATTTGTTGGAGCTTCTGTTGGTTATTTCACATTTCTATTTCTTCTTGCTGGACGAGCATTGACAGTAAGTTAATTGCTTTTCCTGATTCAAGATTTTGTTCTTGAATTTGTATTACAAATGAACCTAATTGTCAATATATATTTGTATGTGTTTGCGTCTCCCTATAGGTCCTCCTGTCACCACCCATTGTAGTATATTCGCCTCGAGTTTTGCCTGTATATGTTTATGATGCTCATGCAGATTGTGGCAAGAATGTCAGGTTTGTTTGTCTATTTCTGTTTGCTTATTGTCTTTCATTTGTTCATGAGTTCTATATTTTTGTCCAATTTCATTTTAACAGCATCTTTTATTCATTTGTAATGTAATCACCAAACAGTGTTGCGTTTCTTGTGCTTTATGGGATTGCTTTGGCAACTGAGGGCTGGGGTGTCGTTGCTAGCTTGAAAATTTATCCACCATTTGCTGGTGCTGCTGTGTCGGCAATTACTCTTGTTGTATCCTTTGGATTTGCCGTCTCTCGTCCGTGTTTGACTCTTGAGGTTCGTGTACTGAAATTTTCTGGTTGTGCAATCATCATGCTACTTCAGAATGTTGTTTGTCCGCTAAAATTTTTGCTTGTGCTGGTTTATCTGTTGTTTATATGAGATTTGCCTAATTTTTCCTTTTTCAGCAATGTTTTTTGTTCAAGTTTATAACTTATACTAAAATCTCCAGATGATGGAAGATGCTGTTCATTTTCTCAGTAAGGATACCATTGTTCAAGCAATTGCACGATCTGCAACAAAGGTGTGTTTGCTTTGGCTTCAAACTCTCTTTTTGATATTTGTTCTTAGGTCTTACTGATGCATTTAAATTGACATTTTCTTCCATTATAATGATAGAGAATTCTCTCAATGAGCTCGTGTGATTTGATTGAGATTCTGATTTTTACATTCTGTTATTATTTTAAATCAGCCTTGTGGTGCCCATTTTTAATTGGTAGTTTTCTTGTGTTATTGATACTCTTAAATATTGACCATCTTCTAGCCAGAGAGTTTTGATGAAGAAAGAGAATTTTTGAATGATTGTATCAAATCATTTTAAAAGATTCAATTAGAACTTCATATGTTTTTTGTTTATAAAGATAGTGTAGTATTTTTTCACGCGTTTATAGTGTAGTATTTTTTCACGTAACTGGAAGTATTTCGTTCGTCATGCAGACAAGAAATGCACTGTCTGGAACTTATTCAGCTCCACAAAGATCTGCTAGTTCAACAGCTCTTTTGGTTGGAGACCCTACTGCTACAAGGGACAAGGCAGGAAACCCCGTTCTTCCTAGAGATGATGTCATGAAATTGAGAGATCGCTTGAGAAATGAGGAACTAGTTGTAGGATCATTCTTCTGCAGAATGAGATACAGGATATTTTGCCATGGATCTGCTCGTGAGTTCGATAACGGAAGGGAAATGTGTGCACATGCACGAATTTTAAATCTGGAAGAGGCAATTGACACTGAATGGGTCTACATGTGGGATCGTTTTGGTGGTTATTTATTGTTATTACTTGGTTTGACTGCCAAAGCAGAAAGAGTGCAGGTACATGAGGCTCTAACTCTCGCCATTCATGGTAGACTTGCTTTATAGTTATGATAATGATGTAATTATACTCGTGGTAGGATGAGGTACGCTTGAGGCTGTTTCTTGATAGCATAGGGTTTTCAGACCTAAGTGCCAAGAAAATTAAGAAATGGATGCCAGAGGACCGTAGGCAATTTGAAATAATACAAGAGAGGTAACTGTATAAACATTTTTTTTCCTTCAATGTCTTAAGATTTTTCTTCCTTCTGTGTAGCTAAATATTTTCGGTCTTGAACTTTGTAGCTATTTGAGGGAGAAGGAGATGGAGGAGGAAATTTTAATGCAGAGACGCGAAGAGGAGGGCAGAGGAAAAGAAAGAAGGAAGGCTCTTCTAGAGAAGGAAGAACGTAAATGGAAGGAGATTGAAGCTTCTTTGATTTCCTCTATTCCTAATGCTGGCAGCAGGGAGGCAGCAGCTATGGCTGCTGCAGTGCGTGCTGTTGGAGGTGATTCTGTTCTCAGTGATTCCTTTGCACGGGAGAGGGTTTCAAGCATTGCCCGTCGGATACGTACTGCTCAATTAGGTCGTCGAGCGCTTCAGGTTGACTTTTAACATTTTAATTTTTAAGATAATTTTGCCAACTGTTTCTTCAAAATGAAAGTCACAATTCCTTCATCATCTATCTGGCTGCTTCAGAATTTGTTAACAAACATCTGCCTCTAGAAGATTAATTTAAAAAGAAAACTCTTGGATTTGAATTCTGAAAACAAAATGTACAGGAAAACCTAGAACTTAAGCAACTGCTGCAGTAGAAGCATTAAAACCTGATACAAGTAACTAGCAAGACCAAATCAGTAGCTAAAGATCTTAGCCAGGCAATATCTAGATAAATTAAAAAAATTGGATAAAAAATAAATAATATATTTTCTGATAAATTATCTATGAAACTTGAATATTTGAGTTGGGTATCAGTGGATGCAAGGCTGAATTTTTAAGTGACTAGCAGAAAACGAGATCAAATGTTAGGAACAAATAAATACAGAGATATGTCCTAGCCATTGCATGATATGTTGCATAGGAGTAACAAAAGTTTTAGCCTTCCTGCACGTGGGGTATCACTTATCAGAGGTACAGGTGGCATTGTATCTCAAAATATTTAAAAGAGCAGGAACTCCTCTTAGTTCAGTTGGAAGGTTTACCAAGCAGTTATATATCTATGGTTGAAATAATCCTTGGAAACTATGTATCATTTTCTAGTGGGACTGCTGAGTAGGCAGGTTGAACTTAAAATTAATTATACAGTTTATCTTCCAAGCTAGTAACAAAACCTTTAAGCAAAGCAAATGCATCTTTGAATCATCAAGCTTTTCTCCGGATTCAAGTTGTTGTATGGCTATTTTTTAGACTCTTTGTTTTATTTGGGCTTGCTGAATTAAATTTCTTTCTCATTTAAATGTTGTGATGTTCTTTCCTGTTTGAGCTTCTTCAGTTGGTTTATGATAGAGATAAGTGCATTTAGGTGTAAAGGGAGCAAACTGTATGTTTATTTATTAAATCTATATTTTATTGGCAGACCGGAATTGCTGGTGCCATATGCATCCTTGATGATGAGCCAACAACAAGTGGAAGAAACTGTGGTGAGATAGATCCCAGCATAAGTCAAACTCGAAAAGTCAGCTTTTCCATTTCAGTGATGATCCAACCGGAGTCTGGACCAGTGTGCCTTTTAGGCACAGAATTTCAGAAGAAGGTTTGCTGGGAAATTCTGGTGGCTGGTGCTGAGCAAGGTATTGAGGCTGGACAGGTTGGGCTTCGGTTGATCACAAAAAGTGATAGGCAAACAACCATTGCTAAGGAGTGGAGTATTAGTGCAACAAGTATTGCAGACGGAAGGTTTGTGATTTGATGTTGGAAATTTACTTCAGATCTTAGTGCTTGTGCTTTGCTTCCTGGTCCTTCAAATGGGCAGAGCTAACTTTAAAAAGCCTACCTGAAAATTTTTAGGGCTGCAAAATTGGTCCCACTGAAAGTAGTAGAAAACATAAGTAACTGGGCTCAATTTTGTCCTTTGGCTTTATTTTCCGCCCTTGTCTATAACTTGGTTATAATTAGGTTTCAAATATGTACACCTTGTAACCCTTACCTCTAAGTTTATATTTTCCAATCCTTTAAATGATATGCAAATTTAATCAATTTCATATTGTTTAAATTGTTTTATGAACTTACTGAATCTCTTAGTCGTGGATTAATTTGTTCTAAATTCCGGTGGTGATTAAAAGGCTAAATTGTTTTAATTCATACTTAAAGCAATTATTATCTTTTATTTATGTTTATCAGTTACAATTGCAAATTGTCTGATGAATAAATGGCCCCGCTAAAATATTTTTTGTTGCTCCACCGTGGCCTTTACATCCTATACGCTTTTTGTTTGTTAGTATTTTATTTTTTTGAAAACAAATTGGGACTGGACACAAATTAGTTCTTGCTGGAAACAAATTAATTCTTTCATTTTGGTTCTTGCTGGTGATGTGTGCCTGTTGTTTCAAGATAGTGTCTTATTGGAATTCTACAATCATGTTGCAGGTGGCATATTGTTACGATGACAATTGATGCTGATTTGGGTGAGGCAACTTGCTATCTGGATGGTGGCTTTGATGGCTTTCAAACTGGGTTACCCTTGTCTGTTGGTGACAGCATTTGGGAACAAGGGACAGAAGTTTGGGTTGGCTTTAGACCACCTACAGATGTGGATGCATTTGGAAGATCTGATAGTGAAGGAGCAGAGTCTAAAATGCATATAATGGATGTATTTTTGTGGGGAAGGTGTTTAACTGAAGATGAGATTGCCTCTCTTCACACTGCTGTGGGCTCAAGAGAGCTTGGTATGGTTGACTTTCTGGAAGATAATTGGCATTGGGCGGATTCCCCCCCTAGAGTATGTGGTTATAAATATTTAAAATAATTGAAAATACATGCGCTGTTTAATTTTTCACTAAGTATTGTTCTGTTTCTTTTAGGTTGATGAGTGGGACAGTGATCCTGCTGATGTAGATCTATATGACAGGGATGATGTAGATTGGGATGGTCAATATTCAAGTGGGAGGAAAAGGAGGTCAGATCGTGAAGTTGTGGTCGATTTAGATTCTTTTGCCAGGAGGTTCAGGAAACCTAGAGTAGAAACTCAAGAAGAAATCAATCAGCGAATGCTCTCAGTTGAATTGGCTGTCAAAGAAGCCCTGTCTGCTAGAGGAGAAACACGCTTTACTGACCAGGAGTTCCCTCCAAATGATCAATCATTATATGTGGATCCAGAAAATCCCCCTCTGAAGTTGCAGGTAGATCCTGACTTGGAAAATGCTCCTAAATTAAATTGGTTGTCTTCTGGTTTCTGTAAACTTATCTTGCATTTCTAACACAGGTTGTTTCTGAGTGGACGAGGCCCAGTGAAATAGTAAAAGAAAACCGTCAGGATCCTTGCCCATGCTTATTTTCTGGGTCTGCCAATCCCTCTGATGTTTGCCAGGTGGGTTTCTTTTGGCTGGATAACATGCACTATTCTTTTGTGATTAATCTTGTACATCCTTTTGATCAAAGTAAATGTTTTTAATAAATTTTATCTGAATGGGTGAAGTATCCTGAGAAGTGGTAATTATGTATGTAACAGGGTCGTTTAGGGGATTGTTGGTTTTTAAGTGCCGTTGCTGTTTTGACGGAGGTTTCAAAAATATCAGAGGTGATTATCACTCCAGAATACAATGAGGAAGGAATATACACTGTTCGCTTCTGCATTCAGGTAATTTATGCATCTTTCCTCAGTCATATATGTTTGATGCTGTTTGCTCTAAAAGATACTGTAATTGCAAGGGGTAATTCCACCTTGTCAGACTAGCATGGGGATGCTAAGAGAATTGTTTTCACATCTTTAGGGCAAAAGAATACATATTAGTACATTACATGGCTTGTTATTTTTATCTGTTATTTATTTTTTTGTTTCCTGGAATAATTATTATAATCATTGATAAGGTCTTCTGATAAAGACAATTTGGGGCATTGATTTGAATACCCCTTCCCATGTTGACATAGTGAGTATTAATAGGAAAAGTTGTTTAACCTGTCCAGGTAAATACAATTTAAAGTTCTTCAGAATAACTTGAATCTGTACATATGAAGTGTAAATCTTTGAGGTAGATGTGTCTTCTGTAGTTTGATATATGCGTTTACCGTGTGGGGCTGGGCAATATAAGAAGACATGGCACAGCTCCCAGAAGACCAATCAAATTGCTGCCATATACATGCAGGAAAAGAAAAATTCAATTTTCTATTTTACATGCACTCTTTGGATAGGAATGGGCACTGCCTAATTTGATTGTGCTGTTATCCCTCATGTTTGAAGTACAGTAATTTACAGAGTACACTAATGTTAGACAATCATGAAAACTTCTAAAAATTTGCCAAAATAGATGGTAGTATTTCTATTTCATAAAAGAAATTGTCATAAACTAATGTATGTGTGTGTTTTGTTATAAATAAATATATGAACAATGAGAAAATTAGAAAAATATAAGTTTCTCTTAGTTTACAATATCATGGATATTGGTTTATAGTTTTTTTCTAAATATTAATTTGTCTTTTGTACCATGGGATTAAACAAATACGCTTGCTTATTGGAGGGCAAATGGGCAAAGAAAAACTGGCTAAGAATCCACTCTTGTTCTGTTCCATTGGTGTGCCATAGGAAAGTTGATAATTCTCCAGTCCAATGAGATTTATTTAACCCAACACACCATAAACGTTTGAAAAACATCAAAATTTGCAGTTTCATGGAGTTTGCTGTGGAAATTCAGAAGTTAATCTGGACATGTACCTCTTGTTGTCAAAATAACCTTGATGTAGTTCTTTTGATGGGGATTTCACTTTTAGCTATCAAGGAAGATGGCAAGTGTCTGGTCTCAGGTAATTGGCCTTGCCAATTATGCTTGACTTTGATGTATCAGTTCATTGAATCTAACTCCTGTGAGATTGCCACAAGAAAGTTTTGGTTAAGAGACAACCTTTTGCTTTCCTCACTGTCCTTTTGTAAGTCTTTGAGGTATCTGTCAGTGGCTTAGACAGGTTCAGAACCTTGCCTACTCCTTATTGGATGTTTCATTATAGTAACATGGTCAGCGGATGAACTCTGGCCTTGAAGAGAAAATGTTTTACTTGTGAATATTTTTTGTTTCTTGCAGCTTTTGGTGTTCCTCGTTGGAAAAGAAATAGGGTGTGGTTCCATTTCTATGCATTTGTGATTATAATTTTGTGTTTTTAGTCTCATTCGTTTTTGTCCTTTTTTAGGGTGAGTGGGTTCCAGTTGTTGTTGATGATTGGATTCCATGCGAATCACCAGGTAAACCTGCATTTGCTACCAGCAGGAAAGGCAATGAACTCTGGGTATCTATCTTAGAGAAAGCATATGCTAAATTACATGGCTCCTATGAGGCATTGGAAGGTGGGCTTGTCCAGGATGCTCTTGTGGACCTTACTGGAGGTGCTGGTGAGGAGATTGACATGAGAAGTGCACAGGCTCAGATTGATCTTGCTAGTGGTAGACTATGGTCCCAGTTGTTGCGTTTTAAACAAGAGGGCTTTCTACTTGGTGCTGGGAGTCCATCTGGTTCTGATGTGCACATTTCTTCTAGTGGCATTGTTCAAGGCCATGCCTACTCATTACTGCAAGTAAGACTGCAATTTCTTATTGGACCATATAGACTTTTAATACTGTAAGGAATTTGATAGAACTTGATTGTTATGAAATTGTTATTCAGGTCAGAGAGGTGGATGGACATAAGCTTGTTCAGATACGCAATCCATGGGCAAATGAAGTTGAATGGAATGGTCCTTGGTCCGACTCATCATCTGAATGGACTGATAGAATGAAGTACAAGTTGAAGCATGTTCCACAGGTGCTTATTCTGCCTCTTCATAATGCTACTTACCTTTGTCTCTCCTGATGTGATTTATTGTTGTCAAGCCTGATCTTGCTCTGTTTAACAGTCAAAAGATGGCATCTTCT
This sequence comes from Macaranga tanarius, assembly GCA_949673435.1. Taxonomy (NCBI): domain Eukaryota; kingdom Viridiplantae; phylum Streptophyta; class Magnoliopsida; order Malpighiales; family Euphorbiaceae; genus Macaranga; species Macaranga tanarius. Next base: position 3,654 of record CATIWO010847207.1, on the reverse strand, counting down.
GGATGTCCTGGCAAGACTTTCAGATCCACTTCCGATCAATATATGTTTGTCGTGTCTACCCCCCTGAGATGAGGTATTCTGTCCATGGCCAATGGCGAGGCTACAGTGCTGGTGGATGCCAAGATTATGCATCTTGGAATCAAAATCCACAGTTTCGATTGAGGGCCACTGGTCCGGATGCATCATTTCCAATTCATGTATTTATCACCTTAACCCAGGTATGCTTGGGCAATGCAATGTTGAGAATATTTTTTATGCCTCAATGTCTCTATTTTCTCTTTTAAATACATTTTTGAGAGTTTATGGATTTAGATCATTTGACGTTCTGTGTTTAGGGGGTGAGTTTCTCGAGAACAGCTGCTGGTTTCAGAAATTATCAATCTAGTCATGATTCAATGATGTTCTACATTGGGATGAGGATACTTAAGACTTGTGGTCGACGTGCTTCTTACAATATATATCTCCATGAGTCAGTTGGTGGGACAGATTACGTTAATTCTCGAGAGATATCATGTGAAATGGTATTGGATCCTGATCCAAAAGGTTACACAATTGTGCCCACAACTATACACCCTGGGGAAGAAGCACCATTTGTTCTTTCTGTCTTCACCAAGGCATCTATTACCCTGGAGGCTCTATAATATGCAGGATGCTCTTTTGTTTTCTCATCCTTTGGACTGAGGGCACATTTGTGAGGTTTTTTGGTGCTTGGGTTGTTCATAGATCATGTACTACATACAGGCAGTTTTTGTTGAGCCACAAATCATTTTTGCAGAATGGCTAGGTAATTTTGTCTCAAGTTTATTCTGTTCATAATACTAAAAGCTACAAGGGATATATATATATATATACTGGTATCAATGTATAAGTAGAGATGTTTTCTGTTCTGAAGTTATTAATTGAAGGTAGATTGACTCATTATTTAAACTAATTTGTTTCGACAGACTGCCAGGATATTGCTCTCAGCTACCAGGATGGCCTTGATTCATTGTGCCTCATGAATTTGAATGCACGGAGCTAGGCATGAAGGCTTTCTATATCACAGGATATGAAGTCTGAAATCTCCCTCAGATTTGGATAATTTCTGTCTGCTGGCATCCGAGAGGGCTCTCGGGGTGGTTGGAAGTCGTACATGTACATGTGTAGGTAAATTGTAATTGCAAGAAATATAGGTCTGACCATGTAAATTAGGCTGAAATGATGAAAGTAGAAAAAGAAATAGGAAAAAGTAATTGCTAACACTAATCTAATGGAATACCAAAAAGCATTGCAGCTGGAGAAATGGGCCGCTGCAGTTTTGTTGTGCTTTTGTGACAGGAACAATCTGTCACTTGTATAAATGCCCTTTCTTTTTCTTTATTGCAATATAATTATCCTATATGTGATCTTGTTGGATTTTAAATCCAGGTTCAGGTCCGTCCATAATGTGGGTGGTTAATCTGACTCAATAATCCACATTTTAAATAGATGATTCATGCAGTAGATTATATTCAAAAATTTGCAGAAACATCTTTGGAAATCCACGCTCTCAGTTGGGGTTAAAGATTAAGCAAAATTCTTAGCATGCTGCTCACTGGTATTTATGATGATCCCGTATCAATAACGTTTAAAGACCACTCAAGGATTTTTCAATGCCCTTTGGAAGGATTTTGCTTGTACAATCTGAATTCTTCAACTATCAAGCCAAGTCTCATTAGCTTCAACACTTGCAATGGACAAGAGAGACCTCCAGCTCTCTTTATGCTTCCCTAATGAAATAAAACCGGAACTTAAAATGTTTGCTTCCCTTTCATGTTATCAACGACACAAATAACATTGATCACCAACACTAGAAACTTGCTCTCAGAAATAAGTGAAATGGTTCGTAAATAAATGAAGAGCATAGACGTAGGCCTATGTTACCTGAAGGATGGAACAAACTGTTTGTATGACAGTGAGTATGAGAAGAATAGAAGCTGCAACAACAGAGATTCCAGTCCATGGTGTATTGAAATAATTCTGTCTCAAGTTCGCGCCCATCTTGTGCCAAGGATCTTTGCAGTAAGCATTCAGATCTTCAAGAACGTCAGCAAAGTAGAAATTATTATTGTGGGATGTCCATCTCATGCTGCTAAAAAGAGTTGCCACCACTTGATTGTTCCCTAGCCAATTTTCTATAATCTTGTTCTGATCCAGTATTTCCACATCCTTGCTGTCTCTAACAAGCAAACCAATCATGCAAAGATAATCATTCACATACTTTTCATTGGGACTGCAATGGCAATTCTCATAATTCTGCAGATTTTTCAGTAGAGTTTCTGTTTCTCGCCCGATATTGAAATAAGGGATTTTCATAATCCCCAGGGCCTTGTCAAATTCCATGTCTAACTTGTTCTTACTTGGATGCACCTCAAACTTGACGCCCGATTGGTAGAGCTCAGTTACTGTTGGCAGTGCCAGCTTTCTGATTTGTCCTTTGTTCAGCTTCTGTGGGCTCTGACAAATTCTTAAGAAATCAAGAAAATGCGCTACTTGAGTGAAGTCTTTCTGCTTCAAAATGTCTATATCCGTGACCCATCTGCCAAATCTACCTCTGAAGGCATAATAAGTAAGCTCAATCAGGGACAAACCACTGGCACGCCCGCCTAAATTAGAGTGGTTAAACAAGTCCTCAAGGATGAAGAATGGAATCTGATTTTCGAGCAGTATCAAGTCATACTTCAGATAGTTAATCAGTTGTGGTTTTTTAAATATACGGTCACTGCTGCTTTGCAGGTGCTCGAAAAGGCTTTTCAGCAAGAACATAATGATGAAGGTGGCATCTATCAGAATCATCTTCACAAAATTGTCCCTGTCAAGTTCAATGGTTTCTGCATAACAATCACGCAGTTTTGTCTCATGTTTCAGAATGCGCGTGATTATATCCTCCATGCTTAAGCTTGCATTGCTCCACTCAAGAAATTCAACAAGGTACCTTCTTTTATGCTCCTCCATTTCTTTCAGCTCTTCCTTGCCATGGTGAAATGGGCCAATAGAGACTTTTTGAGGGGTGTATGCTATCGGATTTGACTTGTGTAATGTCTCTGCTACTCTATAAATAGAACACTTATCTGATAAAGGTTTCAAGGCTTGCAACTCTTTCCTTATGGACTGTGACAACTCTTTACACAATTGTATCTCATCTTTGCTCGTCTGCGTCTGTGTCTGCATAGAAGATGCTGGAAAGTTTTGATGGTTTTCATTCATCTGCTTATGACATGTTTCAAAACACAGATAAGGTGATTGAATTATTATAATACAACACTTAAGCGTGTGTGTGTTGTGTATTACTCTACATTCATGAGCCATTTTAATTAAACAGTTTTGTAAGTCACTCCAAAACTACATCTTCCATACCTGCCCACTGCAATTTATCCAAATCCACTAATGGTGAAGCTGCATCATGATATATGGTAAAGGAAATTAAGTAATGGTAACAACACTTGCAACCGTTATATATGTGGGTAGTGCAAATGAAACATTGACCTTTGTTAAGTATCCTTGTAAGGGCTTGAACTCTTTAGTTGAGCACCTTAGTGCATAAATGATGAATTTTTGTGCTAGCAAATAAAAAAATTACATTCTTTTTTTCTTTAACAAAAATGTATGGTTGGGATAGAATTTTGGAATTGTCAG
>CATIWO010847160.1:0-13516 GCA_949673435.1 Macaranga tanarius | reverse complement strand
ATAGACAGAGGTGATAGTCAAATTAATATCAACCAAATATTAATTTATCGACTATGAACAATTTTATAGCACATGTACTAAATAAATGTGTCACTCATATTATCAACTCTTGATAATACATTTATTTAACATAATGCTAATGGAGCTATATTCAAATAAATAAACACCTTTATTAAAATGAATATTTTATTGCCATATGTGTTAATTTACAATGTCATAATAAAAAGATTGCATCTAGGGCATACCACTATACCAACAATCTCTCACTTGCACTAGAGCCAATCATCGTAGTATCTCACACCCATCTTCTCAAGATGTCCATCTAACTACAGTTGAGTAAGCGCTTTAGTCAGTGGATCAGCGATATTGTCAGCTGAAGCTACCTTTTGAACGATCACATCGCCCTTGCCAAAAAGCTCTCTGATAATATGATAGTGCCTTTCTATGTGTTTGGATTTCTGGTGAGACCTCGGTTCCTTTGCCAAAGCAATGGCTCCATTATTATCACAATAATAATATAAGTAGATAATTATGGTTATATATCTCCAATATATCCTATAAGCTCCTTAATAAAATGGAATTAATTCACAATAGCCTAAAACTTGCTATTATGATAATTAATTGTAAACTTATCTTACAGTCTAGTCCCTCTCTACAACTTATATCCGTTCTCAAACTTAAATGAAATCTACTAACTCTTATGCATAAAATACAATACATACATTATACGCACGTGTGCTAAAGGACAGGTGTTACATTTCTCCCCTCCTTAGAGAAATTTTGTCCCTGAAATTAACTACTCACCATCTTCCGGAAATAAATATAGGTATTTATATCTCATCTACTCTTTGACTTCTTATGTAGCCTCTTTAGGTGAATGGTGGCTCCATTTTACTTTTACTATCGGAATCTCTTTATTTCTTAACTTATTTACCTTTCGATCCAAAATCTCTATTCGTTCTTCCATATAAGTCAGCTTCTCAGAGATTTCAATTTCTGGCTCTTGTATGATATGACTCGGATCTGATCGGTATTGCCTTAATATTGACAAATGGAACATGTCGTGAATGGAAGATAATTCTCTTAGAAGAGCTAATCGGTATGCTAGTGGTCCAATCCTCTCGATGATTTCATAAGGCCCCACATATCTTGGACTCAGTTTTCTATGTTTGCTAAATCTCAAAATGCCCTTCTACTGTGACACTTTTAAGAAAACCTTCTCTCCTATATTATACTCCATTTCCTGATGATGCCTATCCGCATAACGTTTCTGGTGATCTTAAGCTGCTTTTAGATATTTCTTGACCACTTGAACTTTATCTATAGTTTTTTATATCAAGTTCGGTCCTTCGAGTTGTTTCAAGCCTTTAATATCCCAATAAATTGGACTTCAATATTTCCGCCTATACAAAGCTTCATATGGTGCCATTCCAATGCTAGAGTAAAAACTGTTATTGTAGGTGAATTCTAACAATGGAAAGTGATCATCCCAATTTCCTTTAAACTCCAAAGTACAAGCTCGCATTATATCTTTTAGAGTTTGAATCGTCCTTTCCGATTGCCCATCCATTTGAGGATGAAAAGCTATACTCAAATGTAATTTGGTTCCTAATGCTTCTTGTAAACTTTCCCAAAAATGTGATGTAAATCTCAGATCTCTATTGGATACAATTGATACTGGCACTTTGTGCAGCCTTACTATCTCTGACATATACAAAACAATTAACTTATCTAGAAAATCCATTTGTTGTATAGGTAGAAAATGTGCGGATTTGGTGAGTCTATCAACTATTACCCAAACCACATCATGTCTTAGGAAAGTTCGTGGCAACCCAATCACAAAGTCCATCATTATTCTCTCCCATTTCCATTCCGGTATCTTTAATGATTGCAATTTTCCCATAGGTGCTTGATGTTCAACTTTTACTTATTGACATGTCAAGCATTTTGCCATATATTCCACTAAATCTTTCTTCATTGTTAGCCACTAATAAAAAGGCTTCAAATCTCGATGCATTTTAGTGCTTCCGGGGTAAAGAGCAGTATGTGCTTCATTCATAATTTGTCTCCTTAATTCTCCGACATCCGAAATACACACTCGACTGCCGATCACTAATATGCCATCTTCTCTAATTATAAACTGAGTATTGTCTCCTGCTTCTACTTTTTCTTTCATCCTCTTCAAGTATACGTCTTCCATTTGAGCACTTTTAATATGATCCATTAATGACAATCTGACTTGCAGGGTAGCCAAAATATAATTTTCCCTAACATCAAGATTAATATTCATCATTCGCAATGCCACAAGATTCTCTCTTTCATAATAAATTGTTATAGCTGCAATCTCTACTGTTTTGCGACTTAAGGCATCGGCTACTACATTCGCCTTTCCCGAATGGTACTCAATTGCGCAATCGTAGTCTTTCAATAGATCCATCCATCTTCGTTTCCTCAAATTCAACTCTTACTATGCAGAAATGTATTTTTAACTTTTATGATCAGTAAAAATGGAAAATGTATCTCCATATAGATAGTGTCTCCAAATCTTCAATGCATGGACAATAGTAGCTAGCTCCAAATCATGGGTAGGGCAGTTGACTTCATGAGTTTGCAATTACCTTGAAGCATAGGCAATTACCTTCCTATTTTGTATAAGAACACATCCCAATCCTTGTCCTGAAGCATCCGTGTACATAATAAATCCCCAATCTCTAGTTGGCAGTGCTAGTACTAAAGTAGTAGTGAGGGCTTCCTTTAACTTTTCAAAACTTCTTTGACATGTCTCGGTCCACCGGAATTTCACATTCTTCTTTAATAGATTTGTTAAAGGCCTTGCAATAATAGAAAAGTCTTGCACAAATCTTCGATAATATCCGGCCAATCCCAGAAAACTCTGAATCTCTGTCACATTCTTGAGTGCCTCCCACTCTATAATGGCTTTAATCTTTGATGGATCCGGTTTTACACCCTCTCTTGAAACAATATGCCTAAGGAAAGCAATTTCTTTCATCTAAAACTCATATTTGCTGAATTTGGTGTACAACTATTGATCTCTCAATATCTGCAAAGCTGTTCGAAGATATTGTTCATGTACTTCCTTGCTTGAAGAATAGATGAGGATATCATTAATGAACACAGTCATAAACTGATCTAAATACTGTTGAAAAGTCTTGTTCATCAACAACATAGATGCGGCAGGTGCATTTGTTAACCTAAAAGGCATAACTAAAAACTCATAATATCTGTATCTAGTTCTAAATACAGTATTGGAAATAGAAGATTCTGCCACTCATAGTTGCTAATATCCCGATCCTAAATCTATTTTTGAAAGCACTATAACATCTTTCAATTAATCAAGTAGATTGTCAATTCTTGGCAATGGGTATTTATTCTTCATCATGATTCTATTCAATTGCCCGTAGTCAATACACAAACGTATACTACCATCTTTCTTCTTTATAAACAAAATCGGAGCTCCCCATGGTTATATGCTTAGTTAAATAAATCCCGTCTCTAATAACTCCTATAGCTATTTCTTCAGCTCTTTCAACTTCGTAGGTGCCATTCTATACGGAGCAACTGATATCGGTACCACTCCCGGAACAGTCTCAATCTCAAAGTCAACTTCTCAGTATGGATGTAATCCTGGCAATTCATCTAGAAACACACCGGGGTAATCTCTAACCACTGGTACATCTCTTACTCCTGGACTAACCCTAGTTGTATCAACAATGTTGGCTAAATAACCCTCACACCCATCTCTAATTAACCAAAATGCCGTCACCGATGAAATCAAACAAGCAGGCACCACCTTTCTTTCACCCACCAAAACTACCTTTTTCTTTCCCAACAAATCTATAACGACCTCCTTGGTGTAACAATTCACAATTGCATGATGATTAGCTAACCAATCCATACCCAAAATAATATTAAACTCCTCTATTTTAATAACTATCAAATCCGCATATAAAGTCTCACCATCTACTAATATAGGACATGCCCTTAATACTGAATTCACTACTACAATACCCCTAACAGGCATAGAAACACATAAGCTATGTTCTAGGGGTTCAATGGTTCTATGCACTCTCGATGTAAACTCATGCGAGATAAAAGAGCAAGTAGATCCTAGATCTATTAATACAAAAGCTTTATGGTCAAAGATATTAAAAATACTAGTGACCACGTCTGGAGTAGCATAAGCTTCTTGCCGTGTGATAGCATAGATCCTTACTTGGCCTTGGGATGGACCAACAGATCCTACTTGACTTAAAGTGCCAGCTCCACTTCCTCTACCACCTCAGCCTTCTCCTCGACTAGTATGAGGTACATTCTCTTCAGTACTACTTTGCACCGTCATTTGAGATCCTTCTGCACTCCTTATTGCTAGACAGTCTCAGATGAAGTGACCATATTGACCACAATTATAGCACGTACCCGGTTTAGCATTCCAGCATTCACCCGAGTGGATCTTACCACATCTGTTGTATACCGGAGTTAATGCGCCACTCATTGATGTACCTTGCCCTCTCCGACCATCAAATCTCCCAAATCCTCGGCCAAATAATCCTCCCCTTAATTGGTTGGATCGACTCATACTTCTTTCTCTAAATCCACCTGGTTGAAAACTAGAGCCTCTAAAGGATGAGCTACCACTAGTGTTAGTAAGGGTAGTAAATGAGCCAATGGTCTTCTTCTTCTTAGCTTCCACCTTATTTCTTTCTATAATTATCTCCTCAACTCTCAAAGAAGCCTCTAACACTTCTTTATACGTCGGTGGCTTAATTGCCATCTTCTTTTGAATCTCAAGATTCATACCCCTTTCAAACTTATTCCTTATCAACTCATCAGTGGCGATTTCCTCCGGTGCATACTTAGATAACCTCATAAATTGGACTTTATAGTTAGCCACAGATAGATCATTTTGTTTCAACTCAAAAAAACTCGATCTTTTCCTATTCCGGTACACTATCAGTGTGTATTTCTTTGTAAACTCCTTCAAGAAATCCTCCCAAATTAGGGTCACCAGTACATTCTTGCTTCCTGGCACTGTCTCCCACTAATCTAGAGCATATTGCTCAAACAAGGATATGGCATAGCTAACCTTCTTCTCGATGGTGCATTCAAACCGATCAAGGATTCTCTCGGTGCTTCGTAGCCATTCCTCAGCTACCGCGGGATCAGTGGTACTGCAAAGGCTTTAGCACCTTAATTTATCTTCTTATAAGTTTCATTTACCACATTTCCTACTGGTGTTTGACCTATAGTCCTCATTATTTGAACAAACTCCTACATAAAAGGATATACAGCTGGTGGAGGGATTTAGGGTTAATATTCTTTAGGCCTATAAACTGACTTTGATGACTCTTCAGGGTCAACGTGAAGTGGTGTTCATCCATCCTAAGATATGCAATGCACATCAACTACATGTTCTCTAAAACTTATGCATGATATGCCATGAATACATTATTTTTCATATCCCCAAGGGAATCTAATCCCTACTCCGATACCACTTAATATAGCACCCTCAAGGTACCACATACATGTGGTCCCATTATAACAACACATAAACAAAAAAAATTTTCAAATACTTTTGTTATATACATAAATAATTTTATACAAAGTACAAGCATTACATAAGTATACCAAAATAACAATATAATTTCTTTACAAAATCCTTAATGCCCTAACTGGTACATGCTTATGAGGATGAAAATATCAACACCAAGCTTGCTTGACCCACCTGAGCTCACGACAAAAACACCTCAATCTATCTAACTATCTGAGCCTGAAAAATACAATTGCAAGGGAATGAGCTTGTGACTCAATAAATAATTGTTAATACAATACTACAAATAAAACTCCTTAAGAACTAATTAAGGAGAAACACCAAGTTAGTTGACACACTAAGTGGCAAACTCATGCATAAACATCACTAAATATTATACCCTATAAGTAAACCTAAATATCTTAGCCTATACCAGGAAATAAGACCAATTCATAGCCAAAATAAAACCAAAAACATCTCCAGACTGCACCAGAAGACTGGCGCTCACCAGGCCACTAGCGATCGCTATTAAGCTGGCAATTGCCAATGGCTCAATCTGCCAGCAATCACTGGTGATCGCCAGTAGCTAGTTTCAGCCACTCCACCAAATTTTCTCTGGAATGCCTCAACTCACACAAATATAACTCCCGGACCAAATATATTACACATACAATCATCAATTATCAATAGCCACTCCTCCTTTCAACATAAACTAATCATTTACACAAAATATATGAAAAAGTATACACTGAGTATACATTAATTCAACTAGAAATTTAAGACATACATTCTAAACATAAAACCTCAATTATTGGTGCAACATATACATTAACCACATCTCATACCAATTCTACATTCAACATATATATAAACATAATGCAATAATGTATGTTTATGCAAGTTAGTTATCTAATTGGAATCATCAAACGTTTCTCACACGTTGTTTTATTCCTCACATATTTTATATTTTTCATATACAAGTGGCCATTCCTGAGACTCTCTGCCCAACTCAGTCTCAGATCTCACACGTTTATATTCCTCATAAGAATAGCCATATCTGAGACTCTCTACCCAGCTCAGTCTCAGTTTTATTTTCAGTGGAGGCTCTCTACCCAGCTCAGTCTCCACTATTATATGTAAACCTCACATTCCTTACATCAATCAATATGCATATGTTTTCATCTTTCTCACAATAATACATGTATAACCTTTCCACATCAAGTGGCTTGTATAATTCATATATGTGGCAGCATTCACAATTCACCATAATACACTTTAAATCAAGCATTCAGTATTCTCACCAATAATATATACAATACAATTATCATTATTCCCATCATAAATGGCATACACCAACTAAATATAGTCAACAACTATAGTTACATGAGAATTATTATATATATATATATATTATATTAATAATTACTCACCAAAACTTCAAATCCTTCTCAAAGAAAAGCTTCCCCTATTGAGTAGGGTCTCTTCTATCTCTTTCAACTCCTACATATAATTATATACTAATTCCAACAATCAAACATTACAATTCATCCCAACTCATAAAGTGTAACTAATTACTCAAAGTTCAACATGACCTAAGGATGCACATACAAGTCCAATAACCCCTAAATTACTACTAAAGCTAGGGTTATGTGTCTACTACAAATTTCAATTGCAATTACTCAATTCAAATAAGTGTGGAATTAATTATGAATTTTAGAATCCATTCGGGTAAAACAAAGCATTCAACATGAGCAGTAAAATATCTAGCCCTAATAGACAAGCTTAACAATAATATCAGCTCAAGCTCAGAGGACTCTCTTAAGTTTCCAAAAAATCCAACCATTCTTAAATTCGAGCTCCATAGCTCAAGTTATTATCAGAATAAAAGGACTAAAAAATAAGGTATACAGAACCCGAAATTCCTAAAATTAAAACTCAATTAAATTCAATCCAAAACACAAATAGAACTTACGAATGGTTCCCAAAGTTATGAATTGCTAACTTGATAAATATCAAAAACTCTCTAAAAATCTCTGAAAAAATACTCTCTTCTTCTTCCTCCCAATCTCTACACATAATACACCCATATACACCCATATACACATACACACATATACACATAAGCCTTCAACCAATCAAAACCTTCCAAATTGCTCCCTTAAAGTCTCCTCTAATAATACATATTATTACTAACCACTCATAATAATAATAATAATACAACTAGATAATTATGGTTATATATCTCCAATATATCGTATATGCTTCTTAATAAAATGGAATTAATTCACAATAGTCCATAACTTGCTATTATGACAATTAACTCTAAACTTATCTTACAGTCTAGTCCCTCTCTACAACTTATACCCATTCTCAAACTTAAATGAAATCTACTAACTCTTATGCATAAAATACAAAACGTACATTATATGCACGTGTGCTAAAGGGTGGGTGTTATAATACTTAGTATGTGCATAATAGTGGACATAGAATATTACTAAGTGATAAAAAATAGCAATGAATGTAAAGAAGTAATATGGGGTAAGACATATGTCAAGATATAGAATCTATTATCGAGACACTATACATCTCTAACAAGTGTATAGCATAAGTACTCTCATTATATACTGGTTACATGATCTATTTATTAGTATGGATGGGATGAAGACTGAATATGTTCAGTCATGTACGAGTGGAAGATGTGAGATTATGGACACCCATGACTGGATATAATCCATTTCCAAAATTCAAACACAAAAGGATTTAAATAATATGAGATATTATCTAATAATAATTATTTATTTAATTTCTGAATTTTAGAAATTTAAAATCCATAAAGCCTATCTCTATCTTTTATTAAAAAGAAAAGAAAAAGAAAAATATATATATAAGTTTTTCTTTTTGGTAGTTTTCTCAAAAAGCTCTCTAGCATTTCTCCCACTATTTTTCATGCTGATGATATTTAGATCATGAAAATAACAGCCTTTGCTCTAGTAGTGAAGGCTTCGATCATCATACTTGTTACATGCTCCGTTGCAAAAAGGTTAGTGATCTTACTGTTATTTTTATCACAAATTTATCTTTAACTTTCATCTTCTTTGCAAATATATTCTTTTTTTTAATTATTTTTTTAGTACATTTATAGTTGTTACATTAAATTTTATCATAATCACTTGATTTTATTTATTATTTTAATAAATTAGAATCACAATAAAGTAAAATATTTTGCTATAGATTTTAAATGTATTTTTATTAACATTTCATAATGTTTTTTATAAATATATGATCATATTATGCACATGATCACATAAAAAAAATATTATATAAATCTCTTAATATAATTTTAAAATTAGATATATTTAAAATAAATTATGAAGTTAATAGAATAAAATAGTATAACTTTTTATCATTTTTAAGGTGAAAAATTAAAATTATTAATACTTTCCTTCAAATATTATAAATAAATTACTTAAATGACAAATACTTTAAAGCAATATTTGGAGTAATTTTGTATATTGTCATTAATTATAAAAACTACCAAATTATTAATTATTAATTATTTTTAATATATTGTACATTGGTTCGGATTAAAAAATATTTTTAAACTAAAAAAATAATTAATTAAAATTTTTTCATTTAATTAATTTATTTATGGTATTTGAATGATAATAGCATTAATCTTAATTTTTTACCTTAAAAATAATAAAAAAATTATACTATTTTATTTTATCAACTTCATAATTTATTTTGATTTTATTTAATTTTAAAATTATTTTATAGATTTATATAATTTAATATTTGATCATGTGCATATTTTTATAAAACAATTATTCAAATATTCATAAAATTACATTTAAATTGTGACAATTTTTTTTTGATTGTGATCCCAACTTATCAAAATAATAAATAAAATCAAGTGATTGTGATGAAAATTAATATAACAACTATAATTAAACTAAAATAAATAAAGTTAAGTATATATTTGCGAAGAAGATGAAAGTTAAGGATAGATTTACAACATATTTGTCATTAATGATTTATACATTAGCACATAATTTACACATGTACTGTAACATCCGTGTCGTCGAGCTGGATTAATTCAAGTTAATGATAATTATATATATTTAATTTGATGATATTAGATTGAGATTATTGTGAGTAATTATTGTCATTTTATTATTATTGAGAATAAAGAAATAAAGGCATTATGTTAAATAGATGTTTGGAAGGATGCAATTGAAAGAAAAATTAGGATGTAATTGAAAATACATGAGAGTAAATAGCGTTAGAAGGAAAGAAAAAAAAGAGAAGGCACTAGAGTGGACAATTGGTAGAGAAGTTGTTGGTTGCTACAGAGGAAAGTATAGAGGAACGGAAGGGAAAGAAGAAAAGAGGTAGAGGAAGAAGAAGTAAGCAAAAGAAAAAAAAGGAAGGAAGAGAAGAAAGGAGAAATAGTGTTTGGAGCTTGGGGAATTTCGGATTCAGCAAAAGGAAGCAAATTTGGATCTAAAGTAGGAGAAATCAGTGAGTGGCTCTAGATTTTTATGGGTTTTTTATTTAAGTTTGGTTTAAAGTAATTTTGTATATAAATGTTGAGTTTTTTATGATTTCCTTTAGATCTAGAGTGATTTTGGTATTGTCAAGTGTGCTTGATAGTGTTTTGTAGTGTTATGCATGATATATGATCAATTGGTGAATTAAATCTGAGATTTAGGTCAGAAATATGTAAATTTTCATCTAATGAGCGTGTTCTAGAGGTGAACAGGCACACGCCTGATCACTGATGAGGCATGTGCCTTATTGTACACCTCAGAGAGCATTTCACAGAGGCTAGTGCCTCTTTTGCTAAGGCGGGAGCCTCTGCACAGAGGTTGGCACCTCTTTAGCTAAGACGAACGCCTCTATACCCTGTTTCGCGACCCTTTTAGCTTAAAACTTCAAATTTTTGAATGATAACTTGAACCGAACATTGGAAATGTACTAGAAGATAAGAATTATTGAAAAACACTTTCTATTGATGAAATGACTGTGAAATGTGAATTTCACTATACCAATTGATGAATATTAGTTAATGACATAAGGGTTATAAGTCTCAGATAAAGAGACTAAAGTATTTATGGAATAAATCAAAGTTCGAAAGTTCTGTGAATGAATTAAAAATGAATATTGAAATGGTATAATTATACTCTTACTAATGATATGAATATTATATAAAGATTATATTGACTTATATATGAATAAGTAAGGGTTGGTGATATATATGTATATATGAGATGAGTTGGCCACTCGAATTATAACTGTCTTTAAGACAATATAGGGATTCAGAGGTGCATTTGGGGTGAATCCTTATGGTTATACCGTATGCATATGAGGTTATTGTAAATGATTCTGTGATTTGGCCAGTGTGGGCCATGAGAATGATGATCGAAATGTTATGAGAGAGATATACTTTGTATATTGTTGTCAATTATGGGAGGAATTTGGGAATATATATATATTCTAATAATAACAATTGTATATGTTTAACCATTGAGACAATATGAACTGTGATAATTTTGATTAATGCTCAAAGGAATGAAACTCTCAATATAGAGACAACTGAATGGAATAAATTATTAAAGAAATCAAATCATGAATATGATGTTATTAGTTATTCAGTTATAAGAATTTTGCATTATTTATAGATTAAGAATTTAAAACCTCAAGTTCATATTATTGCTAAAGATTCCATTTTTGGGAAAACCACATAATTTTTATTATGCAATTCTTTATATAGTTATTTATGACATTATTATGCAGTTGTTATAAGAATGGAGTTTCAGTTTATATTTTATGAAAAATGAAGCTTTATTGTTTTGAAAGAGCATTTCGATATTATTGTATAGTTCTAAGCTTTTTATCTTTCAAATAAATTTGTATTGTGAATAAAGTACACTATGGTTATTATCCTTTTATAAAAAGGTTTTATTTGCTGCTCACTAGGTAATTTCTATGAAATTACTCACCATTGTTTTATTTTAAAATTTTTTTTAGCCTAGTCTAGTTTTAGCAATAAGAGATGGCAGTTCAATGGGCAACGATGGTCTACGAAGTTAACGAAGCAGAGACATTAGTGAAGTATATTGTATGCCATGATATGGACGCTGAGATTGTCTTTAGGGTCATAGTCCAGCCTATTAGAGCTGATGTCCGTCTTTTAGCCATTCGAGAGGAGCATCTCGATAGAATCTGCACCACCTTTAGAGCCCTCTATGCCACATCTACTGATTTGATGGTCACCCTCACATGGGTGTGATACAGATTTATACCTGTATCATTTTGGTCTTTTTGTTTTAGGCTATAGGACACCTTGGAGCTTGTATTGGTTATATTTTAATGAGGATGATGAGGTTTGTTTAGGTTGGCCTTAGGATTTCAACTGTGTTACTACCATCACCTCTTCGGACAGTGATTCGATCATGAGAGAGAGAAAGAGAGATGCCTTTTTCATAGATATTGATGTATTAAATTTTTTTCGGCATCTGGTACTCTTGATGTGTATATATTTTGTATATATTTGTATGAGGTGATGGCTTGTTGATACTAATATTATTATTATTTTTATATGATGTTAGTATTCAGATTAAATGTTTTTGCTATTTGATTATATTCATGCCTTACAACTATGGATTATTCAGGATATTGATTTTGTGAATGATATTATAAAAATGAAGTCTAAGGAAAATAAGTTTTAAGTCCACCAGTGTGTATTTAAGAGATAATTAAGTAATTATGGTCAGAAGGTCATTGTATATTTAGACCTGAAAATGTTGTGATCTTATTCACCTATTGAGGAATTCAGCGACAATAAATAGACTTATTATAGTAATATATTGAGATGTTCATGATGAACATAAAAGGTTGATGTTTATATATATATTGTACTATAAATCTTGATGGTGTCATAATTAATATACTAAGATAATATTTCTATTACTATTACTTTATTGGTTAAGTATATAAATTGTATTGGAAGTAGTGGGGATGTTACATATACTTCATGTCAGCATGTCATATTAGTGTGGACACACATTATTTTAACCGTAGATAGATTTGTAATATATTGGAAAACATGACTATAGGTCATGGTAGAATTATATAATAACCCTAAAATTAATAATCAAGTTTAAAATTATATGTTATAAATGAAATTTAATATTATTTTAACTATAATGTGAATTAGCATTATTGTACTTTTATAATTTTTCGATTATACATTTATAATAGATTTTGGAATTTTTAGTGGTTTAACTATGTGGAAAAAAATAATAATATATGTAGGCAGTGGAGTTTAGCATGTCACACACCATCTCATATAGCCCGAGGTGGATGTTTAGCATCTCATCCTGTCTCATGTAGCCCAGAATGGACATTAAAAACTCATTTCCAAAGTACTGGATATTATATCTTTTATGAAAATAAGTAAATTTATATAGGCATAAAGGTAAAAAGTATTTATAAAATTTCGCAGATATTCGAAAATATTAATAATAATAATAATATTTACAACAATTTATTATTAATATAATACCTAAACACACTCATAAAATTTTCATCATTTCATTATACAAAACAAACCTCCGATAACTGAGCAGCATCAGATGAATTGATTGGGCCAACCTTAGTTGAAAAGTTTAAAGATACTCCCTATCCCAGAGTCCACTATCAAGCCTTTCTAGCTGAAAGTTTTTAGAAAATAAAGTAAAATGAGTACAAAAATACTCAGTGAATAGATGCTACAAGTAGAAAATAATTTAAATAAACTAAATATAATAAACTTCAAAAAAATTCGAAGAAGAAGAACAATTGAAATCATATTATAATTCTTCTCAAAATACCAAGCTCATTCTTCCATCAATAAATATATATAAAGTTTAACCAGTAAAACACACTCTGTAGAAACATCAATATGACTTTTATTTATATTAACCA